>VIAB01005073.1:32360-48927 GCA_009801035.1 Oophaga pumilio | reverse complement strand
TCTCCAAAGACTCCTTGATATAAGAACGCATAGCATCATGTTCACGTACAGATAAATTTCCTAAGGGTCGGCTTTTTAATTTACCACCAGGCACTAACTCAATAGCGCTATCATAACTCCTGTGAGGAGGCAAGGATGCAGACTTACTCTCACTAAACACATCAGAAATATCGGTCAAATAGTCAGGGACATCTTGAGATTGGGGGGAGCAGAAAAAACATCTTGAGACTGGGGGGAGGGGCAGAAAAAACAGGAGTGTCAGTATTAACACATTGGCAACCCCAACTGGTCACAGACACAGATTTCCAATCCAAAACAGGATTATGAGTCTGTAACCAAGGGAAACCCAGTACAATAATGTTATGCAAATTATGCAACACCAAAAATTTGCAACTCTCCTGATGAATCAATGCCCTGCAAAGGAATAGACTTCCGAACGGGTATCATGGGAAACCCACAACGTTTGGCAATGTCAAAATCCATCAGGTTAATAGCTGCTCCTGAATCAACAAAAGCCTGAGCCGAAAATGTGGACATGGAGTAAAATCAGGGTAACAGTCAACAGAAATTTAGTCTGAACACTACCCAAAACAACTGAGTGCGCAAAACGTCTTCCCCGCTTGGGGCAGACGGAAATAGCATGAGAAGCGTCCACAACCTATTACGCTTTCGAAGCTCATGACGCTTCGCCCCAGAAGTCACTCATCACACTGCATGGGCTCAGGAGCTGACTCACAAGGCAACACAATCTCACGCATACCTCTGCGCTCACGCAAACGTCTCGTCTGTCAATTTGAATAGCCAATGACATAGTCATTTAGACCAGAGGGAACAGGGAATCCCACCATAACATCCTTTACAGTCTCTGCCAGACTCTTCCGAAAAAGAGCTGCCAGAGCATCATCATTCCATTTAGTAAGGACTGCCCATTTTTGAAATTTCTGACAGTACAGCTCAGCAACTTCATGACCCTGATTCAATGCCAACAAGGTTTTTTCCTCTTGATCATTGACATTAGGTTCATCGTACAATAACCTCAGAGCCTGAAAAAACACATTAACATCATTCAAAACAGGATCCCCAGGTGTCAGGGAAAAAGCCCAATCCTGAGGGTCGCCGCGCAACAGGGAGATGACAATTTGAACCTGCTGCGCAGTGCATCCTGAGGACTTAGGCTTCAGGGCAAAAAACAACTTAGTTATTTTTAAAATTCAGGAATTTAGACTGATCCCCCAAAAATAAATCTAGCATGGGGATCCTAGGTTCCACATCCGGCAACCTAGCGATATAGGCAGCAATATTCTGAACCTCAGCGGCGAGCCGCTCAACACGACCTGACATCTGCACAATCTCCATTGAGGACAAAGAAAAATTCCTCCTCAGTACCCAGGGAGAAAGAGGGAAAAAATGTAACAAGCAGAAAACAGAGAAAAAAAAATTTCTGGCAACTCCCTTTTTTTTTTTCCTTTCCTTTTACTTTATGCTAACTATCCTTCCCTTCTGTTGAGTACCATAGAATTTTCAGTCTGGCCGGTAATACTGTAATGTTTTGGTAGCTGACGAGGACAGGAGCAAAAAACCGCCAAAGCAGCAAGACACCAGAGAGGCTGGGACCTAATGGGTTGCAGATCCCTAAACTAACCGCACAACTAGAAGTAGCCGTGGAGCGTACCTACTGTGATCCTAGTCGCCTCGGCACAGCCGGAGAGTTAGCTACACCTGAAGATAGAAAGAGGAAAGCTAACTGCCCCAGAGTAGAGACCCCAAAGAAATAGGAAGCCCCCAAACATGTAATGGCGGTTAGACAAGAGGAAAACACGAACACGAGAATGAGCAAACGTTGGGGCCCAAATCTGTCTAGAAAGCAAAGTACAGGAGAGAAATTCTGTCTGCAACCCAGAAAAACCCTAACAAAAATACCAGCACTTCTGATTACAAAAAACCTGAGACCACACGATCTCGACCACCTATATCAGATCTCTGGTGTGACACACAGCTACCCAGCAGTAAAAAAATATCACAGGAACAGAGAACAAGTGCAAATACAAAATGAGAACAGGGGGCAGTGCAAGCCCCCAAAGGGGACCCGGCTGAAGTCCAAGGCAAGACTGCAAAAAGCAAGGAAAATCCAACCACAGAAAAAAAAAAACAGAACGTCACTTATCTGAATGATAGCAGGAAAGCAAGCTGAAATTCCAACAAAGACCTGGAAGCAACAATTGATTACCAGCGAGGATCATGGGAGTTCAGCTCACTTATATCAGGCCAGTCAGCCCCACCTGACACCCATTCCTCAGTTGGTTCAATACCCTCAGCAACCACCGGAGGGAGCCTCATCTCTGAAATTGTCTCCAACACATTCACAACACTTGGGTCTTCCTTCCGAAGGAGAAGTCCTCTTCTCTCCGGCAGGAGATCAAAGCTCTAAAGCACCCAGCCCCTCACCCTCTGCGGTTCGGCATGAAGGTTCTGGTGAAAATGATTGCCTCCATGGAAGCAGTGCCTTATGCCTAGTTTCACTCCCGCCCTCTCCAGCTGGCCCTCTTGTGTACCTGGGACAAGAGAGCAGTTTCCCTGGATCGTCCAGTGCTTCAACCTCTCAAGGTGAGACAGTCCCTCACTTGGTGGATGCTGTCCTCCTCCATCCTGCGCGGATGGTCATTTCTTCCTCTCCGGTGGCAGGTCATCACCACCGATGCCAGTCTTCAGGATTAGAGAGCGGTATTCCTCCATCTCACAGTGCAAGGGCGCTTTGACGTGCAGGAAGCCCTCCTTCCAATCAATCTCTTGGAGATCAGGGGGCGATCTTTCTTGCCCTCCGCTGGCAGCCCCTCCTCGCAGGCAAGCCGGTCCACCTTCAGTCGGACAATGCCACGGCCGTAGCTTACATAAACCACCAGGGCAGGACTCGGAGCAAGCAAGTCACGGCCGAGGCGGATAAGATTCTTCGTTGTTCGGAACGCCATGTCCCTGCCATTTCAGCCGTCCACATTCCAGGGGTGGACAACCGAGAAGCTGACTTTGAGTCGTCAAGGGCTCGTATCCGGCGAGTGGTCGCTCAACACCGCTGTCTTCCACCAAATTTGTCTGAGGTAGGGCGTCCCAGATGTCGCTCTAATGGCTTCTCGAACAAACCACAAGGTTCCCCAGTACGTAGCCAGGTCCCGGGACCCGATGGCAGTCGGTTGCGACGCACTAGTGATCCCGTGGTCCCAGTTTCAGATGCCTATCTTTTTCCACCTCTTCCCTTGATTCCAAGAGTCGTAAAAAAGATAAAGGCAGAAGGGGTTCCCGTTCTGTTAATAGCTCTATCCAGACTGGCCGCGACCGGCCTGGTATGCGGAGCTAGTGAACATGCTCTCGTACGTCCCCTGGAGGCTTCCAGCCCATCCGGATCTTCTCTCACAAGGGCTCCTCTTCCACCCGAGTTTTCAATCTCTAGTTTTAACAGCATGGCCATTGGGCCTGCGGTCTTGAGGAACGTAGTGTTTTCGGACAACGTCATTCAGACTATGATTAAGGCCAGGAAGCCTGCGTCTTCCTACATCTATCACAGGTGTTGGAAGGCCTTCTTCCGCTGGTGCGAGGAACACAGTCTTTTTCCTATGACCTTTTCTCTTTCCGCTGTCCTTGGTTTTCTACAGACGGGTCTTGACTCTGGCCTTTCTCTCAGTACTCTGAAGGGTCAGGTTTCCGTTCTGTCTATTCTCTTTCAGAATGATCTGGCCTCCTTTTCTCAGGTGAAGACTTTTCTTCAAGGCGTTGCTCACCTAACGCCTCCTTACCACCCTCCAGTCGATCCTTGGGATCTAAATCTGGTCTTAGGCGCTCTCCAGCGTGCGCCTTTTGAGTCGATTCGGGACATTTCCTTCTCGCTTCTTTCGGTCACCATCACCTCTCTCAGAAGGGTATCCGAATTGGCGGCATTGTCCTGCCATTCTCCTTTTCTGATTCTGCATCAGGATAAGGTGGTCCTCCGGCCTGTTACTTCCTTTCTTCCGAAGGTAGTTTCTGCCTTTCGCATCAACGAGGACATCGTCCTTCCTTCTCTGTGTCCTTCTCCAGCTCATCCCTTGGAAAGATCTCTCCACAAGCTGGACTTGGTCAAGCATATTCCAGTCTACCTTTCTAGGACTGCTTCCTTTCGTCAGTCCGATTCCATGTTTGTTGTCCATGAGGGTCGTTGAAAGGGGCACCCAGTTTCTAAATCCACAATCGCTCGTTGGATTCGTTCAGTGGTTCTGGAGGCATACCGGACTCAGGACAAACAGCCTCCTCCGGGGGTGAGGGCTCACTCTACCCGGGCTGTGGGAGCTTCCTGGGCCGTTCGGCACCAAACTTCGGCCTTGCAGATCTGCAAAGCCGCGACCTGGTCGTCCCTTCACACCTTCGTGAAGTTCTACAAGGTGAATACTCACGCCTCTGCTGATGCAGGCCTGGGTAGGAAGATACTGCAGGCGGCGGTTTCCCATCGGCTTTCTCTCTGCATTCCTTTTCCCACCCTTGGGACTGCTTTTGGAAGTCCCATTGTAACCTGTGTCCCCCAATGAAGCTAGAAAGAACGTGGGATTTTTGGTACTTACCGTAAAATCTTTCTTGGAGCCTTCATTGGGGGACAGCACCCTCCCTTATTGTTGTACCGTGTTGGCCATTGTGCTGTTGTTTTGGGTTGGTACATAGGTTGAGTCTTTGTTGTTTATACTTGCTCCTACTACTGCTTTTGCACCAACTGAGTTGCTTTGTGCCTGTCAGTAGTTGTATACTGCTGAGGAGCTATTTTTTTCTTATTTGCAAAGTGTCAGCCTCCTAGCGACAGCAGCATACACCATGGCAACCTGTGTCCCCCAATGAAGGCTCCAAGAAAGATTTTACGGTAAGTACCAAAAATCCCACTTTTGTGGAATAACCATGATTTTTAATCACAGCTTTCATGCGTCTTGGTATGCTTTCCACCAGTCTTTCACACTGCTTTTGGGTGACCTTATGCTACTCCTGGTACAAAAATGTAAGCAGTTCTTCTTTGTTTGATGGCTTGTGACAGTCCATCTTCCTCTTGATTACATTCCAGAGGTTATCAATGGGGTTCACGTCTAGAGATTGGGCTGGCCATGAAAGGGATTTGATGTGGTGGTCCTTCATCCACACATTCATTGACCTAGCTGTGTGGCATGGCGCATTGTCCTGCTGGAAAATCCAGTCCTCAGAGTTGGGGAACATTGCCTGAGCAGAAGGAATCAACTGTTTTTCCAGGATAACCTTGTATGCGGCTTGATTGATACGTCCTTCGCAAAGATTAACCTGCCCAATTCCAGCCTTGCTGAAGCATCCCCAGATCATCACCTATCCCTCACCAAATTTCACAGTGGGTGCAAGACACTGTGGTTTGCATGCCTCTCCAGGTCTCCGTCTAATCATAAGATAACCAGGTGTTGGGCAAAGCTGAAAATTAGACTCCTAAGAGAAGATTACCTTACTCCAGTCCTCTATGGTCCTATCCTTATGGTCTTTGGCAAACTTCAGCCTGGCTCTCCTTTGCTTCTCATTGATGAAGGGCTTTTTTCTAGCTTTACATGACTTGAACCTTGCCTCTAGGAACCTGTTGCAAACTGTTCTTGCCGTGCACTTCACCACAGCTGCCATTTGCCATTCCTTTTGTACAGTAGGTCACTTGATGTCATCCTGCGGTTGCTGAGTGACATTCGAATAAGATGACGATCATCCTGATCAGTGGAGTCGTTTTCGCCATCTGCCGGTCTGTAGCTTTGTTGTCCCCAATGTCTGCTGCTTGACATTGTTGTAATGGACTGCCGTCTTAGAAATTTTAAGGATGGAGGCAACATGGCGCTCAATATATCCCTCTGCTAGTAAAGCCAGAATTTAGCCGCCCTTTTCCTCACTCAAGACTTAACTTTTAACCATGCCAAAGGAGTTGAAAAGAAATTTTTTCGTTCCTATTACTTTTCGGATATTACTTGCACTTGTTTTGCCATCCAGCTTGTCCTATTGCAAGAGGATTGTGAACACCACAGCAGTGTTTTTTATACTTTCCTTCCTAAATAAGATTTGGTTCACCTAATCAGAAGCACATTAAGTAGAATGAGGTGTACTCTGGTTGGAATTCAACTGACACTGGAATGGAATGGCTGTCAGACATGTAGAGAAGCTGATTTTTATAAAACTGTGCAGTGGTCTCTTAATTTTTTGCCAGAGCTGTATAAAAATGTATAGTCCTATAGACAGAGGACGGCAACTTGGGGCTCACCGATTTCGGGTGAGTTATGGCTCGGAGCAGCAGGTTACGGACCACAGGTGTAACTGTATGAAGTGAAGCCGGGAACTGCAATAGGGTATATGCACATGTTAAGTTTTTTCAGCAAAAATTTTTGCATCACTTCTGCATCTCTTGGAAGGAAACATGCTGCATAAATTGTGTACATTTTTGGCTCTTTTTTCTTACGTTTTTGCTGCTTTTTTTTTTTTTTTTAAAGCAGTTTTGTTGCAGTGTTTACCCCCACTCATTAGTCTTGGTGAAATCTGGAGCAAAAATGCGGAAATAATTGGACATTCTGAAGATTTACATCTGCGCCAAATCTGCAAGGACAAAATAAGCAACGTGTGCATGAGACTTTAGAAATATCACTCATTTTGCTGATAGATTGAAATCTTTCAAGATTTGTGACAAAACTGCGCAGAAAAAAACCATGACAAAAGCTCAACGTGTGCACATACCCAATAGATTTCTGCAAGGCACGCATGTGAGGCTGGTCAGTATGCATTGCATACATATACATGGGCATTAATGGCTACTAAGTGAGCTACCTGGCATATAGGCAGGCTGCTCAATGTGCCAGTAATGAAGGATAAGACAATATAAAGTAGGTTGCCAATGATCCATGGGTTGCTGGACAGTGGTACAACCTGTGAGCAGCTTATTTTTAGGGTGCTCTTGTAACAAAAAAATTCAATTGTAAAAAGCACATAACCGCTATACATTGGGGTATCAGATTCGTGCTCCAATGGCTGTAAGGTGTTGCACCAACAAAAAAATGCCCATTTCTGTTGGACAATCTGCATGAAGTAGCATGGCGCGCGCAGTTATTGATCCTGGTCAGGAGTCATCTCCTCGTCATTCCCGATCTCCTATAACCCATGTTTCCTTTTCTCCTGTAGCGCGGTCATCACCACAATAAACAGTGATGAGGTTTGGTTTAAGAGGCCAGATGGCAGCAAGTCTAAACTATACATCTCACAGCTGCAAAAAGGGAAATACAGTATCAAGCACATCTGATCTGAGCCATGTCCCACTCCAGAATTTCCAGGACTGTAATTGGGCCAAGTCGTAGGAAGTCTACCACCCCCCACTATCCTCTTATTGTGGTGTGTATCTGAGCATGTGATGTAAACCTTGAGCGTGTAGCTGTGTTATGTATACAATGTCGTGATAACCATTAATGGGGGAGCAATGCATAAAAGAAACCTTGTGACCTCACGGAGCGACATACACCCTGCAGACGAGCCCTCTCCTCCTGGGGGTGTCTAAAGCGAATGGTGTTAAGGAGAAGACAAAGTATCATCTCTTGGTGCTTGCCAAGGCAAGGAGAGATGTGCGGCAGTATTAAAACCAGATTTATCTTTATTACATAGGCATTTATATACTTTGAACATGAAATGAACTCTGGCCATTTAAGAATCTTTGATGAACGACGAGAACTGTACAATGACGACTCTGAATGGCGCAGGGTCGCGGCACACATCACAATGTGTTCTGTTTAAAGAACTCGCAAGTCCTTCATACTTTGTTTTGAAGTTTAATCCCTTCGTAGGTGTGCCGCTACCGTTCAGAAGAAGCAATGAATTATCGAAGCTCTTCTTATTAATATAATGAAAATGTTTTGAAAAGGTAAATCCACTCTGGTCACCGCGAAAGTTTTTGCCGCATATCTGTTCAATGTGGAAGTGTTGTGACGGTAAATAAGCGAAGCCGTCGAGAGGTTACATGGGAAATGAAACTTCCAGGGCAACCAGACTCTTTCATGTAGGGACCAATAATGCTGCTTTGCGTTTAGCAGATGGATATGGAATCCATGTGATGTGTAGGGATCATGAAACTTGGATGTAGTCATGTATACCACTTTTAGAATTTTTTTTTGTTTTATGTATTGGGACATAAAATCTTGCCAAAAAATTGAGTAGCTGCAACAACAAATGATAAATTACTCCACGACATTGTTTATTTAACAAAAACGAGGCCAAAATGCTGAAGCATTCTGTGAAAAATTAAGTACACCCCATGAATCAATCGCTTATAGAACTTCCTTATCAGCAGTAACGTGACAGAATGGCTTTTCTGTAATACTTTATCAGTCCGTCACCTCGTTCTGGAGGTAGTTTGCCCGACTCTTCTTTACAACATTGCTTAGATTTATTGAGGCTGGTCAGCATTCAGTTGTGCAAAGCTCTTGGATTGGTGTCCACCCCACAGCATTTCAGTTGGTTTTAAAATGGACGTGGGCCATTGAACACTGTTACGCTTTATTTTATTTATTTTTTTATTTAAGCAATACTGTTATAGATTTGTTGGATTGAATGGGCAACCCAGTTTCGGCCAAGGTTTAGCGTTTAGATACAGAGGAGTTCATGGTCAACTCAATGACTGTAAGATGCCCAGGTCCTGTGGCTGCAAATTATCACATCTTGACCACCATGCTGGACAGTTCGTATAAGGAGTATATGCTGATATGCTGTGTTTGGTTTTCATCAAACATGGTTCTGGGCCTTATGGCCAAACATCTCCCCTTTGGTCTCATGTGTCCAAAGGATATTCTTCCATAAGTCTTCTTGTTTGCTCAGATGCAACTTTGCACACTTCAACCGTGCTGCAATGTTGTTTTCTCATTCGCCTCATTGGGGAACACAGACCATGGGTTGTATGCTGCTCGCCATTAGGAGGTTGAGACTAAGTTAACACAGAAAAAGTTAGCTCCTCCTCTGCAGTACACACCTTCATGCTGGCTCCAAGACAACCAGTTCTTGCTTAGTGTTCGTAGGAGGCACACGGACAAGTCTGCTAGTCAGACCAAAAAGGCCCTTTTTCATTTTTATTTTTTTCTTTCACAATGGACGAAGGGGCAACGGATCCTTTCAAGGTTCCGATCTCCCCGAACCATCAACAGGCGAGCATGGAGAGTGTCGCCTCTCCGTATCCTCTCCTGCGACGAGGGATGCCACTCCTGAGCTGACTATTAGGGGCTACGGGTCTTTTCAAAGGCTCCCGATCTCCCCACACCTCTTTACGGACGAGCACACAGAGTATCGCCTCCCTGTACCCTCTTCCGCAGCCAGGCCTATTTCCGGACATTCAGACCTGTCCCATCCTAGGGGATTAACCCCTTGGATGTACAGGGGCCCAACACCGTGGCGTCCGAGCAGCCCCCCACTGCACCAACACTGTTAAAGTGGATGGTACAAGGAGGCGGACGGTACCTCTCCACCTCCCTTTTAAAGGATCGAGGTTTTTTTCCCCCTTATCCCCTGCACCGTCCAAAAACCAGCAGCAACGCAGGAGGACCTGCAGCAAGCCGCTTTTCCTGCCACCCGGCAGCCATCTCCGTGTAAGTGCCGGGGCTGGAGGGCTCCTTTCTCACGGTCCGGGGTGGTGCTGGATGAGGAGGATCCAGTTTTTTAGCGGCTGGGGCGCGCTTCCTATACTTCCGGTATCCGCAAATTTAGTCCCCGGCTTCTGCCCCGTTCTAGGCCTCAACCCGACTCCGCTTTCTCTATGACGCGATGTGAAGGCCCCGCCCACCGGTCCTGATGCTTCTCAGTCAGCACAAGAAGTGCCTCTCAGATCTCGGGGGCCATCTTTATCCTCCCAGACCGCCTCAGCCACCCCATCCACCATCAGGACGCAGGCTGCAAATGTCGCGCAGGGCCACGCAGATGCAGGAGGAGCGGGGACGCAGACCTGGGTAAGGGAGTGCTGCATTTTATAGTTTCCTCCTCCCTGCTGTCACCTTTTCATTTTCTGCTGTATCCATTCACAGCTGCCCCTAATATTGTAGGGCCACATAGGTTACATCATGTCCCAACCTATGGCAACTAAAAAGTCATAAGACTGACAATATTTTTCACTTCATGCTCCTCCTGCCATTCTGTGCTTCCTAAGGCTCAGAGTTCAACACTTTGCAATGCCTGTGACCCCAATTGCGCTCAGGAGCCCTCCGCTGCCACCAAGCCCAGTGAACCCAGTCCTCCTGAGTCGGCTTCGTCACTGTCTCAATCCATAGCTTCGCTAGCCAAAGCGATAGAAGCTCTCCGTGATCCTGGGGGGGACCGGAGCGTTTGCTCTAGAAGCCATCCGGCACCTAGAAAACAGATCCGTAGCACGCCTCCTGTGCAGACACGTGTGTTGTCGCTTCACAGCTCCGTTTCTCGCTCTCTCCAGAGTTAAGTAGCTAGCGCGATTCTGACTGCGAATCTGAGGGGTCCTTAGATCCGGATTCGCCAGATTTTCAGAAGACCGGGGATTTGCTTATTGAGGCAGTCAACCAGGCCTTAAAGGTCAAGGAAGATTCCGGCTCCGCTGCGGACTAGACCGTGTCCTTGAAGAGAACTAAACGCTCTCATAAGGCTTTTGCTATTCATCCCGAGTTTAGAACTATAGTTAATAGGCACAGAGCGCCCGGATAAACGTTTCAAAGGACAAAGGCCTCTGGAGACCAAGTATCCCTTTTCATCTGATCTGAAAAAGGAATGGGCAGAGTCTCCTGCGGTAGATCCCCCAGTATCCCGCCTAGCATCCAAAACTCTCTTGTCCGTACCGGACGGCTCATCCATCAAGAACCCCACGGACCGTCAGATAGAAGGCTTGGTCCGCTCTGTTTTTGAGGCATCAGGTTCGGCTCTCTAACCATCCTTTGCTGCAGCTTGGGGCGTGAAAGCTATGGTTTTCTGGTCAGAGAGCTCAGCTGATTCAATTTGGAACAGTGACCTTCCCCCAGAAGCAGCGCACCTCGCCAACCAAATTTCTCGAGCAGGCGATTACCTGGTACATGCATCCTTGGATGAGGCCGGTTGTGCTGCCCAGTCAGCAGCCAATGCCATTACTATTAGAAGGTCATTATGGCTCAGAGAGTGGAAGGCAGACTCGGCATCAAAAAAGTACCTCACCTCCCTTTCTTATCAAAGCGGCCGCTTATTTGGAGAGAAGCTGGATCAGATCATTTCTGACGCTACGGGAGGGAAGAGTAAATTCCTTCCCCAACAGAGACTTAGGCGTCCCTTTCTGAACCAGCAACAAATCCGCTTCCGTTCCTTTCGTTCCACTCCAAGTTGGGCCGCTAACACCTTTTCGTCTGGATCAAGACGCTCTCCACGAAGAAATGGAGGATCTCAGGTCTCGTATAGACCTAACCAGCTGTGGAAGTCCCGACCCAAGCAGTCGAGGTCAAAAGCACCTAGGTCCCAGAGACTTTCCTCACTCTGACTACCAATGTTCTCCGGCCGACACTGGCAGGATAGGTGGCTGCCTACTTCTTTTTAGTCAGGTCTGGCATTCTGTCGTCTCGAACGTGTGGGTCAGAGATCTGGTGTCGTCCGAATACAGGATAGACTTCGCTACGCACACTCCTTCACGTTCCTTTCCCTCCCGCCTTCCCTCTTCAGAGGCAAGAGCAAAAGCGTTCTTCCGGGCCATAGACGCATTGCGTCACGATGGTGTCATTGCCCCCGTCCCAGAAAGCCAAAGGTTTCAGGGTTTCTAATTCAAACCTTTTCGTCGTCCCAAAGGACGGAAAGGTGAGACCCATCCTAGACCTCAAACTTCTCAACAACTTCGTCAAGGTCCATCATTTCCGCATGGAATCTCTGCGCTCAGTTATCACTTCCCTGGAAGAAGGGGATTTCTTGGCCTCGATCGACATCCGAGATGCTTACTTGCACATTCCAATTTTTTCCCCCCATCGGAGATTCCTGCGCTTCGCCATTCGCGACCAACATTTCCAATTCACGGCACTGCTTTTCGGCCTTGCTACTGCCCCCAGAGTGTTGACAAAGATCATGGTGGCTGTCATGTCCATCCTGCACTCTCGGGGCATGATCTTTCTGCCCTATCTGGACGACCTGTTAATCAAAGGGCCGTCCTTCCGCGACTGTGCGGAGTCCGTTCGCATTGCTTGCGATACCCTTTCTCGCCTGGGCTGGCTGGTAAACTTAAGTAAATCCTCTCTAGTCCCAGCCCAACAAATGTCCTTTCTAGGAATGAACCTGGACTCGTCTCCGGGGTTGGTAATTCTCCCTCCAGACAAAGTCTTAGCCCTTCAACATGGAGCCCGAGCGCTTCGTCAGCCTTACCCTCAGTCCATCCGATTTGCAATGAGAGTTCCAGGAAAGATGGTGACCGCAATGGAAGCGGTCCCCTTTGCGCAACTGCATCTCCGTCCGTTACAACATGCCCTCCTGGCAGCTTGGGACAGAAACCCGTTCTCCCTCGACTGAAGGTGCCCCTTATCCCTGCAGGTCAGACAGACTCTCAGGTGGTGGACACTGAACTCTTCCCTCAAAAGGGGGAAGTCCTTTCTACCTGTCCAATGGTTATGGGTGACCACCGATGCCAGTCTTTTGGGCTGGGGAGCAGTTTTCCGGCACCACATCGCTCAGGGCCGCTGGTCAATTCAGGAATCATTGCTACCTATCAACGTTCTGGAGATCCGAGCTATTCGGTTGGCACTGCATCAGTTCCATCACCTTCTGGCGGGTCATCCCATCCATATCCAATCAGACAACTCCACGGCTGTGGCATAAATCAGTCATCAGGGGGGTACCCGCAGAAGGGCAGCCATGTCCGAGGTATCTCACATTGTTTGATGGGCAGAGAACAAACAATCGATCTCTACGGTGCACATCCCAGGAGTGGAGAACTGGACGGCGGACTTTCTCAGCCGTCAGGGTCTCACTTCGGGGGAGTAGGAACTCCATCCGGAAGTCTTCAACCAGATCTTTACGGTGAGTACACAAAAATTCCTATTTTTTAGAAAGAAGAGTCTCCTGGCAACACTTCCAAGCAAGCCCTACTTGTTCAGTATTTTTCCAACTGTACTGTCATGAACTTGAATATTTCACATACTAACTGAGGCCTTTAGAGTCTGAGCTGTAGCTCTTGAGGTTTTTTTTTTTTTTTGCAATGTCTCTGAGGTTTGCTGGGGTGTCTACTCCTGGAAAAGATTGTTAAATATCTCAAATGTTTTCAACTTGTGAATAATCTTTCCCAGTGTAGAATGATTAACTCTAAATTGTTTGACAATGGCCTTATAACCCTTCTCCGATTGTTTGTCAGCAATAATTGTTTCTCTAAGATTATTGCTGACGTCTTTCCTCCTTGGCATTGTGTTAATGCATGCCTGTATGCTCAAGAACAGTCAACAGCCCAAACTTTTGCTTTTACAGAGGCGGTCACTCTTAATGATGAACAATTAAGGCCATTTGACTAGCAGAATCTGACTGCTACTTGCTTCTTCCATTGGAATTAAGTTAAGATAGGGAGGGTTCTTAATTTTTCACAGACTGCTTCTCCATTGTGGCCTACTTTTTGTCGATTAATGAAATGGTGTAATTGTTAAGGCAATGGTATTCTAATTTAATGCCTAGGGACCAGTTTTTTTTTTGTTTTTTGTAATTTTTGTCTTGAATACCAAAAGGAATAGAATTCAGAGGTGGTGTACTTAGTTTTTCTCATGACTATAAATTGTTACTTGAAATTTCAGCCCTTTTGACTCTGAGCAGAGGTCTATCTGTTTTGGATCAAGAGATGTAAAGTGGGATCATTTACAGAGACAGAGGGTCTTCAAAATTAATTGAATGCCTTCTATCCTCGCCGTGTGAACTGTGAGCCTGTTGTATCTAGTGTCTTCATTATCCTGATCAATGTAAAGGTTTTCTATATAATATCATTATATACTGTTTGTGTTATTCATGTACTGTTTGTGCCAAACATGACTGCAGTATTTATATATTTTTTCTCTCTACATATGTATGAAGTTATTTTACAAACACTTTTTTTGTTTTGTTTGTTTTATGTTCTGTTTGTTTTTATCTATCCATTTTCAGAATTCCGATAGCTTCCCTTAGAGATTATGAGTAAGGCTCAGATCACATTACCATTTTGTCAACCTTTTCCTGCAGTAGCCTCGTTAACTTTACCGACATAAACTTAAGTAAAAAAAAACAAAACCGGTTATCACGCTAATATGGGCACCACGCTGCCTGACACGTGACCTAATGGCTCTGCGTGTTTTTACGCCGGGTTTGAAAGATTGGTTCTTTCAACTTCATTGGAAATTGATCCTAGAACAGAGAAGACCTTCTCAAATGTTGTTGTTTCTCTTCTGCTTTCTTCTGCTCCATTCCCATTTCTGGTGAATAAAGATATATGTGAAAGTATTTTTCCTGAATGCCAGCTTTAGATCATACAGTTATTGAAGCTCCTTTAGTGCAGATCATTCCAGTAGCTGGAAACCTGCAAAATTCTGACTTTAGCTACGGCTGAAAATGGAGAACACAACAAAGGATCCTAAATTAAAGGAGTTTTGTGACTTAGCTTATTTTCTGCATTGGGGCTAAGAATTTATAGGCTGGACGTTCCTAAAAAACAGAATATTCTACACGTCGCCGGATCAGATCAGTCGTGAACCTCTCCGACAGGCAATTCTGCTGCTTCATTCGACCTCATGTCAGCAGAGCAGCTTTTCCTTTTCTGCTCTGTTGGTAGGGCATCACCACTGACGTCATGCTGATTGACCGTCGGCTCCCCGCAGCGGGGAGCCAGCTTTGAATCAGCATGATTTCGACAGACGCCCCATCAACATAGCTGAGCAGAAAAGAAGCTGCACGTGACATCACCATAAGCATCTGAGTCATCATAGATAGACACCTGGCAGAAAAGGCTTGTAGATAGCAACTGCTTGCCCGTAAGTCCTCATAGGCAAAAATAACTAACGTCCCGGATAATCCTTTAAGTGTATTTAGAGCGTACGGCATTTTAGTTTACTTTTAAGGGCATGTCCACACAGGACTTGGGGAAAATCTTCACCAAAGCTTGCAGATTTTTATTGTGGATTCCTTCTGGTGACTGCAGACTCAGAATATATTGCTGCTGTGTATTTGCTCTGGGTGAACATTCCCTCAATCATGACTTGTAAGAATAGAGGTGTGTTCCTAGAAATCGGCTGATTAGTGTATGTGATATCCCTTTTTTATTCTGAATACAGAGTAAAAGGAAACAGACTTCCATGGTATAGTTTGTAAATCATTTATGCGTAGGGAATCTGTCACCATGTTTTTGCCACTTAATCTGAGCAGCATATAATGTAGAGACTGAGACCTTGATTCCAGTGATGTCACTTACTGGGCTGCGTAGTGTAGTTTTGACCTCCTGCTGATAAAGTAGTGATTTTGTCACTAGAGGAGTAGTAAACCTGCTGTCATGTAGTCCAACCACGCCCCCACCACTGATTGACTGACTGCTTTCTGCCTATGCACAATGTACACAGAAAGCTGCCAATCAGTGGTGTGGGTGGGGTTATACAGAGCTCAGCATTCAGAGAACTGCTAGATCTACAGCAGACAAAACTATTTGATCAAAACAGCATCATCCAGTAAATTAAGTAACACAATCAGGGTCTCTGCCCCAAATCATGCTGCTGTCAAATGTGGTAGCAAAAACCTGGTGACAGAGTCCCTTTTAAATTTAGATAACATTAAAGAGGTTGACATGCTTGATAAAGGAAAAAAAAAACATTAAAAGCAAGACTAAATCACTTGATGACGCGTTTCTGACTTCTTTCTGACATGAGAATCACCTGTGCTATGAGTAAGGACTGTATCACTATATGGTGCCAGTTTGCTCCTTTTTTATGAAGACTGGAGAAGTAGACTGTTTTGGATACTTGTCTTTGATTTTCCTCATGTATAGGAGCTTGATGTTTGATGCCAGTGAAGCATATACCGCAGTGTTCAAAAACATGAGTTAATCACAAATCTGTATACTAGTTTTTATTTCCAGCATTGGGAACATTGTACACTGTTTTCTAATTAAAATCATGAATTTGAGCCTGCCGGATCGGTGCTGTAACAGCACCGATCCTGAAGACCGATCATTAGGACAGGCCTAACAGGGCCTGCAGGAGCTGATTGGCACGATCTATGTCATCGTCGATCGCGCCAATCACAGGGCACAGCCGCGGTGCGACTGCACTGTGACCTGCTGGTGACCTGGCTGTGACCTGCCTAGGATCGGAGCTTTGAGCTCCGATCCTAGTGATGTTGCCAGAGTAACCAGGAAAGCTCTGATTAGTGGGATCGATGTTATGATCGATCCCACCAATGACAGGTCAAAGCAGCGGTATGACCGCTCTGTGACCTGTCTCACCTGGTTCTGACCTGTGTGTGACTGCTCTGCAGGGGTTCTCACACTTGCTGAGTATTCCTGCAGAGCGGTCACACTGTCAGATCTCCTCCTGTTCTGGGCCTTGTAGTGCTGAAGAAAGAAAACAGAAGAGAGACTACAACTGTA
>VIAB01005072.1:114984-127132 GCA_009801035.1 Oophaga pumilio | reverse complement strand
GAGGGGGACCTGGTGTAGAAATAAGGCAGGTGGAGAATAGGGGGAGGGGGACTTGGATCATTACAACAAACACGACTGAAATCCCCCAGATAAATAAGTAGAAAATCCTCCCAGAAGACAAGGAGGGTCCGATGGCTCCTAAACCTGTAATTATAGGAAATGTCGCCACGTGCGGATTGTGACCTTTACTCAATCAGTCTCCAAAATACTAATGAGGAAAAGTCATCAAATGTCAATCAGTGTCAATTAATCAATAGTATCTAATATTGTAGTTGTAGCTTTCTTCTCCCTTCATAAACAGGCGTTCACTATAGGAGTGGCCCCTGAGGGCCCCACAGTGTTCGCACACAGAGGGGGTAACTGTCCATTTTCAGGATTGAGCAGATGCTGGGACCCGATAGAGGGGTGCAATGACCTGAACAACCACCAGGGGGCTGCTAGCCTTCCTATGGGGGACATGTCCAGGACGGGGTGACCTTGTGTGACAACATGACCCCGGGGCTTGTACTGAAGCTCCACACAAACATCTCACCGCATCAGAAACTTTACAGCATCTTTATTAACGTCATGAATAAAATATCACCGGGTTAATGGAAATCCTGCGAGTTTTATAGCACGCGCCTGTCGGAGGTAACATCATGAATGTGACATCTCACCGCTTATTTACAAACATTTTGTTTCCTTTTGTCTCAATGTAGCAAACAATGGAAATGTCATAAATTGTAACAAATCCTTCCTCAAAGGGGATTCTCTACTGAACATCTGCACTGAGCAGCTTCTGACCCTGAGAAGAGGGGTGCAGGGACCCCACATCTGGCAGAGAAGAGTCGGTGGTATATCTGTCATTGTCTAAGGAAAGAAGAAAGCAATCAATCCCATATCTCCATGTTATTAGTAAATGGACCATTGTCTGATTGGTAACGGTCCGGTCACTGGGGCATTATACATCAGTACTGAGCAGTGTAGATGTGAATCCAGAACTGTGGTGAGATAAAACCAGGCTGTCTCCATTGGATACAACTGTAACAAATCATCATCTGTGTTAAAGTAAATCTTAAAGGGAATCTGTTACCAGGTTTTTGCCAAATAATCTAAGAGTAGCATATTTCAGAGACAGAGACCCTGATACCAGCAATGGGCTGCTTGCTGTAGTTTTTCAGCAGGAGATGATGACTAGAGGATTAAAGAACCCGCTGTCGGGTAGTAACCCAGCCCCCACCACTGATTGGCAGATTTCTGCCTGTTCATAGGGTACACAGAGCTGTCAATCAAAGGTGTGGGCGGGGTTATATGGGGCTCAGCATTCAGAGAACTGCTAGATCTGCAGCAGAGAAAATAGGGTTGCATCAAAACTGCAGCAAGCAGCCCAGTCAGTGACACATCGCTGGAATCAAAGTGTATCAGAAAAGTTCAGAACGTTTTTGCTATAAAAGCAGAAATCCTGTAAGATGATATTGTTATATTTTGCTACAATGTTACCGGACGCTATCACAAACAAATGATTCTCCGTTGTTCGGTTCATTGATACAGGAATGGTCTGGAGAATATATTAGAATAAGAGAGCGAGAAGATAACGAGAGGAAAGGAGAATGCCAATGGGAGAGGGAAGGGGAAATAATGAGGCGCGGGGCTGGGAAGGAGAATGGCAGAGGGGATGACAAGAGGCGGCAGGAGCAGCACATAATTGGAGGGAAGGTTGGAGAAGTAATGGCACATAAGATGGGGAGGGGGCTCCCGGGATGACGGCTCCTCACTCTTACAAATCAGAAATGACTTGTGTTTTGTGGCGCCGTCTTGCTCGTGCCAAGGAGCGCGTTCGGCCCCCTCGCTCCATCCTGTGCGCCTCCCCTCGTCCCGCTCGTCTCTCCAGCTGCTGTATTTTCTGGCTGGTAATTAGCCGGCTCCTTTTTCCAATCATTCGGTATTGTTGACTGAACTCGCTCCGACTTTCATCATTTCCGAGAAAGTTTAAATATCATTTGGAGAAGTAATTTCATCGCCGTGCGAGCGCGGGTCACGTGACAGTGCTGCCAAGCACGCACAATTTATGCACATTGTGTTTCCCTTAAATTATCTGACATGAAAAAAGAGGAATAGAAATGTGCACCCCCCCCCCCGCAACCTGCAGCTGTCTGTCACCGCTGAGGGGTCTCCAATGAAAAGATCTGAGGTCTCCCCCGAGGAGGGGGCCTGAGCTGCGCTGCCTGTGTTTGTGGATGGATTTAGGGGGCTTAGATACTAATCCCGCTCTCATTGCATCGTATGGAGGGGCGAAGCCAATGTCACATTGTTCTACAGAAATATTGGACGGAGATGGAGCCTCATATGTTCTATAGGTGTATCGTAGAGTTATGTAGATATAATAATGCCGGATTTATCAGGAGATTAGTTTGTTCAGAACTAGAAATATTTGCCCACCCTCCTCAGAAATAGCGCCATCCCTGTCTGCAGGCTGCGTAGAGAATTGCAGCCCAGAGTCACTGAAGCTAATAGTGCAGAGCTGCCGTAATAAACACAACTTGTCATCAGGGTGCTGATGTGTGAGCCGGGGGTCTTAATGATGGAGTCACCCTCCACAGCAGGCTCGGCTAATATTTGCGCTGCCGTGTGATTGGCAGCTTAACGCCCTCATCAGATCCAGCATCAATCTCTGCAGCCAATCATATGAAGGACACGTGTGTGATCATGAGGATCAGCCAATCACGTGGCAGCTTCTGTGAATTGCAAATGGCTTTGAAGCTCTGCTGAATCTTGTTCCTTTCCCTGTCTTTTGTGCAATCTGGTAAAGGGGCCCCTAACTCTGTGTCTCCGGTGCAGTAACTCCTGATTCATCCTTTCCAATCCCTGGACTATAGTTCATAACAACCAATATCATTCTAATCCATTCAGAGCAAAAAATAAAGCAACAATCTGGAATTAAAACCTCCTGTCGTTTAGTGTTCACAGCTCCAATGCTACTATGTGTCTCCACGGTTACACACTTTAAACAATAATCCAGTGTTTCTCTCTTCCATCTGCCTCCACTTCTGTTACCTGCAGGATACCAGGAAGAGGAGATGGAACTGCAGCATCCGACTACACTCAGTGGACTTGTAGTCTGTTACCATGGAGACACATGGCTCTGCATAGCAGCTGCATAAGCAAAACAAAGGGACATTTTGAGTCACGATTGTCTACAAAGTTGCTTTGTTTTTCTGTTTTGATGCTTTGAAGATTGTGAAAACCTTCACAGGTCCTACACAGCGAGTCCGCACATGAGCTGGTGAGGACGAGCTCTGACAACCTCACGGAATTAGGTTGTCACTCATAAAGGGTCGGTCCTGTCCAATGTGAAGCTCCATCACGGTACAATGGAAAGTTCTGGTCCCTCTCGTGGACTTTGTGATTCGGTTCCTTGGAGCCCCCTTCTTCTGTTACTGGGACATTTCAGTGATCCTGATATGGCCGGACCCCTGCACCGGCTGTCTCCTCGATACCGCCGTCCCTTCTCCTGTATGATATCCTTAATGTCAGGGCAGACATGGAACATTCGGATACAACAACGCTTCCCGTAAAATGTACGCAGCCACCTCCTCTCCTGGGTCATTATAACAGGGCACATCACAAATGGTGACACAACAGTAGAGAAGCCCTCCGCTCCCGAGCAGCGAGAATATAAGAACATGGATACAAACACTAAGAATAAGGAGTTGAGTGCATGAGAGTATCCAAAAATCAGATGTATCTCTGTGTGTATCCAAATACTGTATCTGCATGTAGGTATGCATGTTTCTACAGTGGGCGAAATAAGTATTGAACTCCTCACCAGTTTTCTAAGTAGATCTATTTCTAAAGCTGCTATTGACATGAAATTCTCCCCAGATGTCGGTAACAACCCGTCCAATCCACACAGGACAGAAATCCCCATAGATGTCCGTAAGTTGTGTGTAAAAATGATTAATGACACTGGGAAAAAGTACTGAACACATGCAGGGCCGAAGGTGGGGGATGTGTGTATGAATGGGCCAAAACACACCTGAGCAATGCCTGCGACTAGTTTCTCCTTATAAGAGGCGTCTTGAAGCTTCATCACCAAGAAAGGCTTTGGTCAAAGTATTAATTAAATTTAGTAAGCGCGATCAATACATTTTCCCTGTGTTATTTCTCATTATTACACTTAATTTATGGACAGGATGATTTCTTTCCTATGTGGATTGGACGGGTCGTTACTGACATCTGGGAGAATAGCAGCATTAGATAGCGATTTACTGAGAAAACTGCTGAGGTGATCAATCCTTATTTCACCCGCTGTGTGTGTGTATCTATGACGGGGTGTACAGACCATCTGTGACGGAGCAGAAGAATCTTTGTATCGGCCGTGAGAATTGCACATTTCTTGGAGCTTGGGATTTCTCATAGATTTTTTAGGATTTCTCGTAGATTTTTGGGATTTCTCGTGGATTTTTGGGATTTCTCGTGGATTTTTGGGATTTCTCGTAGATTTTTTGGGATTTCTCGTAGATTTTTGGGATTTCTCGTGGATTTTTGGGATTTCTTGTAGATTTTTGGGATTTCTCGTAGATTTTTGCATGTCCCCAGTTTATGCCGCAGTCACCATGAGGACGACCTTGCGCGTCGTACATGGCGCGGCGGCTCTGGACCGGACAGCGCTGCTCTTCTTCGCTCTCCCGGTGGTTTCCTGCTGTTTTTCCTCTGAGAAATAAATTCTTTACTGACAGAAAACCTTGAGCTGCAGCCGAGGGCACGAGATCATCGCCGCAGAAAGCGCCCGGAGCCATCTCTGCCACACAGGCTCATGTCGGCTCCTGTGTTGCTGTATTTGTAGCCTCTGCAATGATTTTTTAGCTCTTTATTTTTACATTCCTTATCAGGTGGTCACAGATTCCTCCATCACATGGATTTCAATATAACAAAATATTTCAACGAAACCATAGCTGTGTCCACAGGATAGATGATTAACATCTGATTATTGGGGTCTTTCTTGGGTCCCATAGACCCCTGTGTGACTGCAGCCACCGCTCTATTCACTTCTATGGGAGCCATACTCCTCATGCGTCAACATTTCTCCCATAGAAGTGCATGGATTGGTGGTCGCCCATGGTGGCCTTTGGGACCACGATCGGTCAGAACTTAATACATTTATTTTATTTTCTAGTGGTAAGCTGGAAAACACCAGCTCCTTCTCTGACTGCAGGGGCAGCATTATGGGAGCTGTGCCCATTTATCCATTTGCCAAGCTGTGGGCACTGCTATGAGTCTGACATTGTGGGGGCTGCCGAGACATGGACAGTATAGGGTTTTCTGACATGCTAGGATTAGGGGTGTCATATAAATATTTGTAAGATCCATGAACCATTTCATAGGTATCATAGTGTAGCAAGACTAGCACTCTCTTAACCTCTATATGACCCCTATGCAGAAGGGACCCCTTTGCTGGGAACAGGTAATTAAAGATGATTATCTGATAGATAAAAGACATTCCATTCCAAAACCTTCAGGAGAATGGTGGAGATGACAGATTTCTGGCCCTTGCCTGTCTGTGTCACAGCACTGGCAGGAAAACTACATTATGCTGCTTTGTTCTACTACAGTTATGAATATTGGTTTTTTTATTAACGCCCAGTATCCTATAGCCATGAAATTCCTCTTTTTAGAGTTGTGACGAAGTGATGAACGTAACGTATTGTCTTACGTCACTGAAGGGTTACGGTAACACTTCCAGATTAGATATCAGCCAGATGGATGATGCTATACATGCCATGTTTCCCGTCTATGGATAGATAAAATTGGGATAGGAAATATGACAGTAAGATCTCGCCCCTGGGACCTCCAGTGGTGACGATATCATGGAATTTAATAATCTTATATTTTGTTAAACACTGAGCCACATCACATAATTTTCTGAATACCTGCCCTGTTATGATTCACCGGGGGGGAGGTATGTGGGTGTGACTGTGTTAATAAAGGAAAATGCCAAATTATAATCTTTGTCAGGAGATGCAGCTCAATGTGGTTCTGTCTATTGCCAAAAAATGGCTTCATAAAAGCTAGAGCCAACCCTGCGACATCAGGTTTAGTACATTTCTTCTATTTATCCCTTCTAGTTTATGTGATTGTATATATCGTATTGTTTTGTTCCCATTTGTTATCATCTTTGTATATTTTTTATAAATGCTGTCTACTTTTTGGATTAAATATATAAATTTTAATAGCTCCATTCCTCTTGCTCTGTAAACCGCACCCTGATGCCATACGCTACTTGTAACAGGTGTCCAATCGGCCTGTATAAACAAATGGTGGTGGCAGCTAGTGGTTCATTTTGTTGTTATGGAGTCTGCAGTGACTGTACAGGGGTATATATATATTCCATGCCTTGGAATCGGAGGTGTAAACACCATACGCTCACTGATGTTTACCCAATAGCCAGTCTAGTAGTGGAAGCAGCCGCAGCCTCATCCATCACTCCTCACTCAATTGCGTAATTGTCCTGGCGATTGGTGGCAGCGGTGTGTTGGATCTGCATGATCTCCCTGTTGTTATCTTGGGACAAATTGGTGACAGTGGTGGTATCTCCGGTGTTTCTATATATTTGGCACTATGGGTAGTGCTAAATGACTGTGAAGATGGCATTGTCTGTGATATTGTAGGGCTGAAGGATATACCTCTCTCTAATATTATGGGGTCTTTTGTAGGATTCGGAATTACTGTGAGGCAGGAATTAGTGCAGGGCTGGTATTATGGGCATCACTATAGGGCTGGAGTCTGGATGACAACCCTGTGGGACGCATTGCCATAGAGATCTCTGATGACAGCCTTGGAGGGCGCAGTGCCATGGAGATCTCTTGTGACAACCATATGGGGCACAGTGCCATAGAGATGCCTGGTGAAAACCCTGTGGGGCACATTGCCTTAGAGATCTCTAGCAACAGCCTTGGAGGGCGCAGTGCCATAGAGATTTCTAATGACAGCCTTGGAAGACGCAGTCCCATGGAGATCTCTGGCGACAGCCTTGGAAGGCGCAGTGCCATGGAGATCTCTGGTGACAGCCTTGGAGGGCGCAGTGCCATGGAGATCTCTGGTGACAGTCTTGGAGTGGGCAGTGCCATAGAGATCTCTGGTGACAGCCTTGAAGGGTGCAGTGCCATGGAGATTTCTGGTGACAACCTTGGAGTGTGCAGTGCCATGGAGATCTCTGGTGACAGCCTTGGAGTGTGCAGTGCCATGGAGATCTCTGGTGACAGCCTTGGAGGGTGCAGTGCCATGGAGATCTCTGGTGACAAGCTTGGAGGGCGCAGTGCCATGGAAATCTCTGGTGACAAGCTTGGAGGGCACAGTGCCATAGAGATCTCTGGTGACAGTCTTGAAGGGCACAGTGCCATAGAGATCTCTGGTGACAAGCTTGGAGGGCGCAGTGCCATGGAGATCTCTGGTGACAGCTTTGGAGGGCGCAGCGCCATAGAGATCTCTGGTGACAGTCTTGGAGGGCACAGTGCCATGAAGATCTCTGGTGACAGTCTTGGAGGGAGCAGTGCCATGGAGATCTCTGGAGACAGCCTTGGAGGGCGCAGTGCCATGGAGATCTCTGGTGACAGCCTTGGAGGGCGCAGTGCCATGGAGATCTCTAGTGACAGCCTTGGAGGGCGCAGTGCCATGGAGATCTCTGGTGACAGCCTTGGAGTGGGCAGTACCATAGAGATCTCTGGTGACAGCCTTGGAGGGCGCAGTGCCATGGAGATCTCTAGTGACAGCGTTGGAGGGCGCAGTGCCATGGAGATGTCTGGTGACAGTCTTGGAGGGCGCAGTGCCATGGAGATCTCTGGTGACAGCCTTGGAGTGGGCAATGCCATAGAGATCTCTGATGACAGTCTTGGAGGGTGCAGTGCCATGGAGATCTCTGGTGACAGCCTTGGAGGGTGCAGTGCCATGGATATCTCTGGTGACAGCCTTGGAGGGTGCAGTGCCATGGAGATGTCTGGTGACAAGCTAAGAGGGCGCAGTGCCATAGAGATCTCTGGTGACAGCCTTGGAGGGTGCAGTGCCATGGAGATCTCTGGTGACAGCCTTGGAGGGCGCAGTGCCATGGAGATCTCTGGTGACAAGCTTGGAGGGTGCAGTGCCATGGAGATCTCTGGTGACAAGCTTGGAGGGCGCAGTGCCATGAACACCTCTCAGCCTCCGTGAATGTTGTTTCCATCTTTCTCCTGCTTATCATTATTCTTGCCCGGTTCTCATTATTTCTCACCTTGAGTCTCGCATTCTTGTTTATTTCATGTCTTTTCTGTGTACAATGAGCCCAGCCGTGGAGTGCGGATTCCTGGTGGGCACTTCACACTGGCGTCACTCGCTGCCCACACCATTTTTCATCTCTCTAGCCGTGTTTTGTGCGGCTGTCACCAGCCATTCCACCTCGTTTCCAGGAGACCACAGCCGCTGACCGGCACCATTCTCGTTTTGCGCCACTGTTTGAGCTGTTTATGAGCATTTAGACCTCAAAAAAGACTTATTTTGCAACCACAAGGAGAGACGCAGGAACCCCTTCAGTACCACAAGTGTAAGTGCCACGTTCTTTAGGAAAAGCGGACAAACATATGATGTCAATCTCCGCTGTGGTCAAACGTCAAACTTATTAATATGATCATTTCTGCATCTTCCCTGCGATTAACTCTTAGCACCCAAGTCTACTAATGACCTCTCCTCAGTCCCTTCTATACTTTGCACCATCAAGGTACTCAGCCCCACAGACCACCATATGCAAACACAGAATAACCCTAGGCCACCAGGGATTATATGACGGTAATATCACCCACCAGCAATGCTCAGTGTTAATATCGAAGTTCTCCTTGGCAGACAAGTAACACAATTATCAAAAATGTTTTTCCATCTGAGGTCAGACCCTCACTAATCCTGAGAATAGGGGGGATAACTTTAGTAGGTTTGAGCTGTGCAGGGAAAAAGCAGGAAAGGGGGCGCGTGGCCCCATCAATCTCTTCTACTCCCTACCATCTTTATAAGCTCGGAGAAGTCATTTAACTCCTAAACTCAGATTTACAGATTGTCATTAAAGTATTCGGGCGGCATAAAAACCGGCACTGATGCTTCCACCCTATGGGAACTTTTTAGTGCCGCCATCTTGAAATTCACCCAACCGTCCCAGAGGCGCCGCTGTCTCCGGAGAGGTACAGAACAATCTCCAGCCCCTCGCTTCTCCGTCTTGTTAGATGTCGCGGTTTCTTAGTCTCTTCCACTTTCGTCCATAATCCTTCAGACAACACTGTTCTTCGTTTTGTAACAATATGTTTTTATTGATCACGACCCCGGCGACCTCTGGCATTATGTGTCCCTTCCTTGCCTGAATGTCTTCCAATAATTTGTTTCTTTCTGAGCATCTTTCGTGATTTACGACTTAATGGATCCCATAACCTTTACCGCCGGGGCTGCTTCCCCTATACTGTGATGGCCGCGGGTTTCCTTCTCCGCACCTCGTTACATCCCTATTGGTTCAAGCAATTTGCTTCAATTTCAGCCCAATTGATCTGTCTCAGGTCTGTTGATGTTACGGTGGGAAGTTTTATGGCCGCGCGCCGGGGTCATTCGCCTCGGTCTTGTTTTTGTGAAGTGATGTTCTCACATTGTAGAGGCAGATATAGATATTTGCGAGATCATTTCTTCTTCTATGTTCGTATAAATCCAACCTGTTTAGTTCTTCACTGCAGATAAAACAAAAGTTTATAAAGTTCCCATTATTTAATCCCAACATACAGAGCCCAGAGCAGCAGGGCCCGATACTGAGAAGTCTATTAGGGGCCCTCTCCCAGCTCACCCCATGAGTCCCGCAAGGGCTGGGATCACCAAGGAATAAGGAATTGTTACATTGTTACTCCTTGTTACATCTCTGACATTTGCTTCCTCCAGTCTCAGGGATCACATGGAGACAAGGAATAGTTACATTGTTACTCTTGAATCTTGATACATCCTGGCAGATCTATCAGGACCGATTTTATATCCTGGGAGTGGAGAAGAAACTTTTCATTCATTGCCAGGAAGCAGAAATCCTGAAAGTGATTGTGAATTTAAACACAAAATATGCTATAAAGTCACAGAACTTTTCATTACACAATGATTGAGCTTCATTGACAGAACAGTAACCTGCACCCCCATATACAATGTATCCATCCTCGCGGCCCCATATACAATGTATCCTTCCTCATGGCCCCCCATATTCAATGTATCCTTTCTCGTGGCCCCCATATACAATGTATCCTTCTTCGTGGCCCCATATACAATGTATCCATCCTCGTTGCCCCATATGCAATGTATCAATCCTCACGGCCCCAATATACAATTTATCCATCCTTGTGACCCCCATATACAATGTATCCATCCTTGTGACCCCCCCCATATACAATGTATCCATCCTCGTTGCCCCATATGCAATGTATCTATCCTCACGGCCCCCCCATATTCAATGTATCTATCCTCACGACCCCCCATATTCAATGTATCTATCCTCTTGGCCCCTATATACAATGTATCCATCCTCTTGGCCCCTATATACAATGTATCCTTCCTCGTGGCCCCCATATACAATGTATCCTTCTTCGTGGCCCCATATACAATGTATCCATCCTCTTGGCCCCCATATACAATGTATCCATCCTCGTGGCCCCCATATGCAATGTATCCATCCTCGTGGCCCTCATATGTTGGGAGCCTCCGACATCGAGGAGATGAAACAGAGAAAATGGAACTATTTTATCGTTGTAAATTGTGTGAAAATCATCTCGAGTCGAGACTCCTAGGAGGGGGCAGGGATCAGTCCTGGAAGAATCAGGACCCTCCAAATCCCCCGTGTTATTGAGGTTGCAATAATCGTAAGAAGGTTCCAATTCTTCATCACACTGAGCTTCTTGTAGGATAAAATCAGCTGCTTTCTGCTCATGTCGGCTCCATCCGGAACATGTCAGCAACTGCAGAGAAGTGGAGATTGTGCCCCTTATCCTGCAAACCGCAACTAAATGCCCCCAAAAAGCTGGGTGACAACCAATATGGCCTTCACAAAGGTTGTCAGCCTGCTCCTCACTGAGGAATCTTGCTCCAGTCACCTATTTTAACTGTAGAACAAAGCTGCAGTGTAAAGCATGATGACTTGAGCGGGGAATACATCAGCGCATGATTGGCAAGTTTCCTGTCAGTGTACCAACGTCCTACTGATCTTATGCATATACAGTGACCAATCTGAGAAAGTAAAGCTGCAGTGTACAGCATGGCGAAAAAATGCCAAGAGCCGAGTCCTCTGGTACAGGAAGAATCAGCGCTCAGTCACACCAGGCTTCATACGATATAACAGCTGAGATGGAGTTTCTGATTGAATGTGGGCAATAATGGAGTAGGGCTGCAGTGTAAAGCATGATGGACTAAGAAGCGGTCTGCACATCTGATGAGTAAATAGATGGAATTTGCACTTTTTCACCGAAGTTGGAATCATTTATTAAAACAGTGTGCTAACAGAGCAGAGCTGCAGTGTAAAGCATGATGGAGGGGCAGAGACGCATCCTGAACTTTTAGTTAGTCCGAGGTCAGACTTGCGAGAAACTCGCACAAGTCTCGCACCTCAATACCCGGCACTGCCGCCGGCACTCGGACCGGAGTGTGCGGCTGCAGGTATTTCTGTGCAGCTGAACGCTGCTGTCCGAGTATTTACAGGGTCTGTGTCCCACATGTACAAGGAGGATGAGACCGGAGGGGACGAGCTGCGGCCCATGGAGGCCGAACCCAGAGACATGGAGAGAAGCGGCCGATCCTCTGGTTATTATATGCAGATTACACAGCGGCAATGTGATTACACACAGACGGGCTGAGCACCGGCACCGAGCGCCGACTGTGACACCGTCAATGGGGGAAGACGCCGGAGCACAAAGCTTTACTTAATGTAATTCCAGTGGACTATGAAACAAGATGAGCTTACATGCTGCCAAGAGCTGATCAGCCCCACTAATACTCTCCAGAGCTGCGAGCATGGAGGAGAAATGCAAAGCAGCCGGGCCCAATATCAGAACATAATATAGTCCTTCCCCTGCAATGTATCGGCACAGTCAGTACAACACGGTGTATTATACTCCAGAGCTGCACTCACTATTCTGCTGGTGCA
>VIAB01005072.1:57971-69240 GCA_009801035.1 Oophaga pumilio | reverse complement strand
AGTGGAAGGGCTTATGTCCATCTCCCTGGTAGTCTAGAGTAGTGTAACGGCTGATGTTCATCTCCCTGGAGGTATAGGGTAGTGGAAGGGCTTATGTTCATCTCCCTGGTGGTCTAGTGTAGAGCAGCTGATAACAGTTTTCCTAACTATGTAGGGTAGAGTAAGATTTAACACGTGATGGCTGACAGTACCTATATCCCCACCCCAGGCTCTAGCAATGTCTGTTCTGCTCCCCTAACACTCAATAAGACCCACAAAACAATATGAAAACTACCTAAACTCTAGTCACACCTAGAGCTGCATTGATATTCCTTCTAGTTGTCTTAAGGTACTGCCACACTAAACAACATCGCTAACGGGATCGCTAAAAAACGTCACTATTTAGCGATCCCGTTAGCGATGTTGTTGTGTGCGGCATCTACCAGCGACGTGGCCCCTGCTGAGATCCTGCTGTGATCTCGCTCGTCGTTCTCATCGTTCCGGACCCTATTTTTATCGTCGGCGCCCCGCTGGTAAGTATATATCGCTGAGTGTAGCACCTTTTGTTAGCGATTTAGCGGTACTTTTGTACCGCTAAAGTCGTTAAGGAGATCGCTAACCGCGATAGCGTCCTTAACGACATCGCTAAATTAGGCTGCTACTAGCGATATAGAAACAATCCCGCTAGCGATCTCATTAGTATGCGTCGTTATCGTGATCGCTAGCGGGATTGTTTAGTGTGGCAGTACCTTTAGAAACAGACATCAGAGAGATCCTGCCATCAATTGTGTGGACGAACATCTCGGCTTTGACCATTGGACCACAAGTTTTCCCACAATGCACTGCACTCTGGAGACAATGACCCAGCAGAATTTTGAATGCAGCTCTGGATGTGATTAGAGCCTGATACATCATCTGACTAAATATCTTCACAACATAAATAAAGCAAAGTGTCCAGAAAAATACTTTTTATGTGGATTTCCACGGGTAACGTGGAGTTCTCCTTTAAACAACTGGTAACTTTTTTTTCCTGTAATCAAGTTCTAGAGGGAGAAGTTATTTGAGTCTTGGTGAAAGCAAAATATGGATTCAGTCCATTTTCCTTCATATAAGACATTCTGTGCAAGACTAGATGTTTCTGAGTTCAAGAGCAATGGGAACAAGTGAAGCTGTTTTGGCAGCCGCCGTGTATGCGGCATATTAATAAAAGTAAAAAGAAATAAGTCAATAAAATTATCTGGGGATGTGACTGGCATGGTGAAGGCCGGGAGACAGCTCGCAAAATACTAAAAGTCGAACGGTCGACGGCGCTGGAGAGAGAAGCGATGGGAAACTGCACAACCAGAAACCCATAATAAATACATTTACGTTTTTTGGCAAATAGGACGAAATAATAAAGAAAAACTGAAGGAGCAGAAGATGTGAAGGACGGAAGCTAAAGTGACGCCTGAAATAATGGCAAAAAGATGAGAATAAGTAATAATGAGTCTCCTGGACCCGGATCCTGTGATGGTTGTGAACTGTAACATGTTTACTGTGATACAAAGTAACAATCAAATCACAACCTTGCTACAGAGAGTTCTATGATCAGAGTCCTTAAAGGGAAACTACACAGTAAAGACTCTCATTGAAATCATTCATCAGCGAGAGGTTTTTTTTAATAGATCTTGTCGTCTCTTTTATGTTCCTTGATCGTGCCTAACCTATTTTGACACCCGTCCTTCCCCACCTTCCCTTCGCAATTTTTCTCCTTTTCCTACAGTATCATAAGAAATCTTATATTTGCTTCCATCATCCCATTTCCTCATGTATTTGTAGCGTCCAGTGTGGGACCTGATGGCACCTGTAACATCTGTGCCCATTTGTGCCTCCTTTGTGTCGGCTTTGGGCACTGGGCAGCAGTAACGCACCTTTGTTGCTTGTGACACATGACAGAGTCACTCCTGTTTTTCCCTGGGACATTTGTTGCTGCTTTATAAGGGAGCTATGGGGTTAATTTTTGACTTGGTTTTTCACTCCTTCCTGACAGCCCTGGGTGGGGCATTCAGCTATTTAAGCACCTGAAGTGCTGACTCCATTGCCAGTCAATAGCATTGTTGTCCTGATGTACACTGTTGTGCTGTCCTGGTGTACACTGCTGTGCTGTCCTGGTGTGCACTGCTGTGCTGTGCTGGTGTACACTGCTTTGCTGTGCTGTCCTGGTGTACACTGCTGTGCTGTCCTGGTGTACACTGCTATGCTGTGCTGGTGTAACCTGCTTTGCTGTCCTGATGTACACTGCTGTGCTGTGATATTCTGGTGTACACTGCTGTGTTGTGCTGTCCTGATGTACACAGCTGTGCTGTGCTAGTGTACACTGCTGTGCTGTCCTGGTGTACATACACTGCTGTGCTGTCTTGGTGTGCTCTGCTGTGCTGTCCTGATGTACACAGCTGTGCTGTGCTGGTGTACACTGTGGTGCTGTCCTAGTGTACATACACTGCTGTGCTGTCCTGGTGTACACTGCTGTGCTGTCCTGATGTACACAGCTGTGCTGTGCAGGTGTACACTGCTGTGCTGTGCTGGTGTATACTACAGTGCTGTCCTGGTGTAACCTGCTTTTCTTTCCTGGTGTACACTGCTGTGCTGGTGTACACTGCTGTGCTGTCCTGGTGTACACTGCTGTGCAGTGCTAGTGTACACTGCTGTGCTGTGCTGTCCTGGTGTACATAGCTGTGCTGTGCTGTCCTTGTGTACACTGCTGTGCTGTGCTGTCCTAGAGTACACTGCTGTGCTGGCATAATCTGCTTTGCTGTGGGTACACTGCTGTGCTGTGCTGTCCTGGTGTACACTGCTGTGCTGGTGTACACTGCTGTCCTGGTGTACACTGCTGTGCTGGTGTACACTGCTGTGCTGTCCGGGTGTACACTGCTGTGCTGGTGTACACTGCTATGCTGTCCTGGTGTACACTGCTGTGCGGTGCTTGTGTACACTGCTGTGCTGGTGTACACTACTGTACTGTTGTACCCTGCTATGCTGTCCTGGTGTACACTGCTATGCTGTCCTGGTGTACACTGCTGTGCTGTGCTGGTGTACACTGCTGTGCTGGTGTACACTGCTGTGCTGGTGTACACTACTGTGCTGTTGTACACTGCTATGCTGTCCTGGTGTACACTGCTGTGCTGTCCTGGTGTACACTGCTGTGCTGTGCATTGGGCCTTTGCTGAAGCTGCTATACGATGCCAGCTTCCAGCATTACTGTTACCGGTGCTCCTGGTGCAGCTGGTTACTGAGCATCATCGATGTAGCATTTACATCATATAAATATTTTATTCTTGAAGCCATTGTTCCCATCACTTTGCTGAATTCATCCTTTAACTACAAGCTTTTTTAAGCTGCAGCTTTCTATTTTGTTAATAAATCGCCTTTTATAAATCTGTCAACAAAAGAAAACGCTCAGATGAAAAAAAAATCCTTAACCTTGAAAATATAAATATTATGCAAAGACAGAAAAGCACTTATTTCACAAAGTTGTCTTCTGTGGAAGAAGAGAGAGATTGTCGAAATCTGCCGCCGGTCCAGCGAAATTGAAAACAACCGTTCGGAAACAATGACCTTGAATGTTTTTTTCAGTCTGAAGACGCCACATTAGAGAAGCTGAGCCGGTAAGTGGCGACAACCTCAGCTGGAAACACAATGTGACTGAGACCCCGGGTGCAGCGGGCTCCGCTGATGTCAGTGGGGGGACGTGGGAGGAGAGGATGGAGTCCCCGGTCCTTCTCTCATTAGTCCCAGATTAGATACATAGGCACCGTGTGGAGGCAGGGGCTAGGAACCACATTCTCAGGTTTGGGACATAACTATGGCATAGCTACCCATTACGAGTATAGGCCCATGTTCCTTTGCCTTTTGTAGTTATATATTGAACCTCAGACAAAGAAAATCTCAGCTACATCTTTGGTGGAACGGCATCAGGTTCCTCGACCTTGAGTTGACCTTCACTCCTATATTTTGCCCTCAGGTTGCATTAGTTTGGAGACTTATTAGGCTGTTGAATGCAAAAACGTCCACTGACATCTAACATATTATCTGATATGGAGACTTCAGATGGATGGACAGTGGATTGGCGTCCTACTGTTTCCAGCCATAGTCCAAACACAACAATGGTTCTCGCTTGGATTTGGCTTGTTGACCTCAGACAAGGCCAAACACTTGTACACTTGTATGCATGAGGACGGCCAAGTCTGGGAGAAGAGCCAGATACAAGTGCGAGGATCCAGAACATTCAGATTGGAGACATTGTAATAGATCATGGGAGGATGGAGACTGTGATTACCAGGACGGCACTTCTGTCCTGTAGAGGATTTGGACCGGTCAACAAATGGAAAGTGAAGAACTTTGGGCACACGGCAAGCGATGCTGCCCTTGAGGTTGGAGTTTAGCTCTGGAGGAGATATGAAGGGTGTGAAGTCTATAAAAGTGGTAGACCTCCCATACAGACCAGGGCTGGAGATACTCAGGTGGACCCGTCTCGCTCTTGGGTGTCAAACATAATGGACCAGATTGCTATCAGGAGTGATCAAGTGGATTTTAAACTTACAACATTGGCCTTTGGGGTTCCCTCACATTTTTTTCAGGAGGTCATTTTAGCAAATACTGATGTAAAATACTGACCAACTACTGAATGTGTGAACGTGGCCTTACACTTGTGCCCTGATTGGCCAGTGCCATCATCAAGGGAATGGAATTACTGCAGAATTCCAGAATGAATTAGGGGTAATACAACCAGAATCTGCTGCCAGAATACCCCTCCCTGCTGCCAGAATACCCCTCCCTGCTGCCAGAATACCCCTGCCTGCTGCCAGAATACCCCTGCCTGCTGCCAGAATACTCCTGCCTGGGTAGATGTGGAATTATCTTCTGACCATATTCACGTATCAAGACTTGTATCATCCTGTAAGAAGAAGGAACAGTTTATGTGTGAATTGTATGATCGGCCATGTGCCCCGGGAGCAAATATGGCTACTAGCAAGCAGTCTGCCTGTGCCACATATCACACAGAAGATGGGGACAGATGACTAACAATCTACTTGCCTCCACTCCGGGTAAAGTCATAGATCTCTGAGGCTTCGATTTCATCGTTACTTTTATAAATTCTATTGTTAGTGACCAGATCCATGATCCAGTCCCGGAGAAATCTGCAATCTTCCAGTGAGGTCCCTGGGTTGGCAGTTTGGTGGTCTGAGGTCACCCGTCCCTGGTGGAAACATTAGGTAACAAATTGATACATTGAATACATATTCAGGGTCACATTGAAGCCGATGGCAGAGACTTTGACGCGTTTCGGATGCATCGTCTTTCATGTAAATATGATGAAGTTCATTTCTGACATTTTCACCTGCGGTAAATCTTCTTCTTCTTCTTTCTTTTTGCAAATGAATCTGCAGAATAAATGAAAAGCCCTTATGGCGAGAAGACTCCTCGCTCCCCCCACAACGCGCAGACGCTTCCGTCTTTAGTCTGCATCGCCCCAAGAGGACGTTCCATTTTGCACCTGGTATTTTGTAATATCAGAATGATTAATTAGTCTCTGGCTGCAGTTCCTCGCAGCCCCATGTAATCCCCACAGGCTGAGCGCAGCCCATTGTAATATTTACTTAATCGCACTTAACATTTACTTACTTTTTGTGCCAAAACCTATATCCGCCCCGCGCTTCCACATTAATGGTGTGTCCTGTGCAATACTAATCATGGCCGTACATAGGATAATAGGCCGAGTAGTTCTTTTCTACAAGGGGGAGGGGAAACTGCAATTCAAGGACCCCACAACCTATGAATGGCGGATGGGGACTCATCTTTACATCAGTGGAGCAGTGTAATGGATGAATGTGGACACAGCCGTGAGCCTGCCTGCTGATGGGCTCCACCATCTGCCCTGTACGAGCAGCTATGGACAAGCCTTATATTTATATTGCTGTTATCGTGTTTTACTCCAGTTACACCCAGAGCACTGTATACAGCTTTGGATGTGTGCAGAGTATGAGCCCTGGTACAATGGAGATCAGTACTTTCATGGCTTTTGGGGATTCAGACATCTAAATCTGAAAGAATAAAACCAGGGTAAATGCCATAAACACGTTTGTTCCCTTCAGCGGCGTCTTTTGCCCCTTTGTGCGCCTGATGTGACCCCTCGCCGCGTTGGCACCGTGGAGTAATGACATAAGAACTGTGCGGAGTTCAACTCCAAGACAAATCTAAGAATAAAAGCAGCTTAATGACACCTCTGTCCTTCCATCCATCGCAGCCAATTCCTCTGTAATGAAGTAATGATTTTTGCATCTTAGCCCATATGGTCCGGTGAGCTGCGGCGCCCGGGAGCGCAGGACACAATGGAAATATGGATTTTCTGTGCACCTTTTATTTTATGTCAGAAATGGTGAATGTTGTGTCCTCCTGCTCACCCTGATGTGCCCTCCCTGCTGTGTCCTCCCTGCTGTGCCCTCCCTGCTGTGCTCACCCTGATGTGCCCTCCATGGTGTGTCCTCCCTGGTGTGCTCACCCTGATGTGCCCTCCCTGGTGTGTCCTCCCTGGTGTGCTCACCCTGCTGTGTCCTCACTGCTGTGCCCACCCTGCTGTGTCCTCCCTGCTGTGTCCTCACTGCTGTGTCCTCCCTGCTGTGCCCACCCTGCTGTGTCCTCACTGCTGTGTCCTCACTGCTGTGTCCACCCTGCTGTGCCCTCCCTGCTGTGTCCTCACTGCTGTGCCCACCCTGCTGTGTCTTCCCCGGTGTGCCCACCCTGCTGTGTCCACCCTGCTGTGTCCTCACTGCTGTGCCCACCCTGCTGTGTCCTTCTTGGTGTGCTCACCCTGCTGTGCCCTCCTTGCTGTGCCCTCCCTGCTGTGTCCTCCCTGGTGTGCTCACCCTGCTGTGTCCTCCCAGCTGTGCCCTCCTTGCTGTGCCCTCCCTGGTGTGTCCTCCCTGGTGTGCTCACCCTGCTGTGTCCTCCCTGCTGTGTCCTCACTGCTGTGCCCACCCTGCTGTGTCCTCACTGCTGTGCTCACCCTGCTGTGTCCTCCCAGCTGTGCCCTCCTTGCTGTGCCCTCCCTGCTGTGTCCTCACTGCTGTGCTCACCATGCTGTGTCCTCCCTGATGTGCCCTACCTGCTGTGCTCACCCTGCTGTGCCCTCCCAGCTTTGCCCTCCTTGCTGTGCCCTCCCAGCTTTGCCCTCCTTGCTGTGCTTACCTTGATGTACTCTCCTTTATGTTCCCTCCCTGATGTGACCTCCCTAATGTCCTCACCCTGCTGTGTGCCCTCTCTTCTGTGCCCACCCTATTGTGCTCACCCTGCTATCCTCAATCTTATATGCCCACCCTGCTGAATTTACCTTACGCATTCCCTGCTGTGCCCACCCTGATGTGCACATTCTCCTGAGCTCACCTTGATGTTCCCACCTGCTGTGCCCACCCTTTTGCATTCTTCGCTGTGCCCACCCTAATGTGCTCACTGTCCTTAACGACCTTCTATGCCCACTCTTCTGTGCTCATCATCCCTGCAACTTGCACATCCACCGCTGCTTTGTGCTCATCAGGATCAGACAATCCCCGTATAATCATCTGAGTCGCACGTACCAGGGCTTTGGGGTACCTGGCACCGAGCCCGTTCACTTCAATGGGGGAGAGGTCACGGGTAGCGCAGCTCGGTCCGTTGCCCTGGGCGCTCATTCAAAGGGGGATATTTACAGGGGATTGTAGAATGTTCGTGACGCCACCTGTGGTTTCTGATCATGGTGACCAACGCTGCAGGGTGAATCCTCTGAGGGGTTGTTACTGGGCAGCAAGTTGTTAAGTCTCCCACAGGCGAGACTGGATCCCTCAGGGTATATGGCGGTGCAGGGGTGCAGGCAAAAAGGCAGACACACACAAGTCAGTCTCTTTCCATACCTTTACTGGTGGTATTTGCAGGTATGTCCCAGGAAGCTGCTCAGGGTGGAGGATGCACATACAGTAATCACTGAGTAGGTATAAGGCCTCCTTACTTTCCAAAGTGTGTGAGTTTCCAACTTGCATGAAGCTAAGTTTAACTCCGTATAGAACAGCTACGCCCGGCCGACATTGTGGTGGAGCCTTCTTTTGGACAGAACTAGTCTCTATATGCAGGGCCCTGCTAGACTCTTATTCTTCCTGACTCCGGTTACGTATCAGCACTGTAGGGCCCCTCTGCGACCTGAAGTCCAGCAGGGAATCCGGTTTCTCCCACTAGCCGTGAAGGAACTAGCAAGCTCGGACCCGGTGTCCGGTAGTGCAGAGTGGAGGTTCAGCTATCGTCGCTAATTCTCCTCAGTCACTCTTTCTTCCTTTTCACCACTCGCCTGTCGCCCTACTCACACCTTTAACATAAGCACAGGCAACAGTAGGTGTAGTCACCAGCTTCCTTCTATCACCGCTCACTGACCGTTCCTCAGTCGACTCGTTGTTACAAATACTGTAGTTCCCTTCCTTCTTCTCCTTCATAGACTCTGTCCAAAGTAGCTATCAGGACCTTCCGTCAGACTGATTTCATGCTCACTTCGAGAGTCACTTTCCACGTTCTTAGGGATCTAACAGTCAGCCTGTTCTGAGGTAACAGCTTGTCTTTCCTCCTCTGTCTCATCTGACAGGAATCACACTCAAATGTCTCGCTCAGACTAGAATGTAGAATCTCTCTCTCCGGTGTTCTGAGGAGAACTGATCTGTCTGAGGTACAACAAACAACTCGAATGGCTGTCTGGCTAGAATGCCTACTGCTGCGTTTCTCCACACCCCTATATACCTGAATCTAAAGGGCTCCCTCTGGTGGCTCCTGGAAAGTGTGGATGTGAATGAATATCAGGTGTTTGTGATTTACCTTTCTGTGCATCCTCCTGGGTACATGTGTCACCAAGCGCAGCTGGGCCACACACATCTCCATACAATCTCCACAGATATTACAGGGGACCCGACCTCTGTGTTCACTGCGAGCAGCCTGCAGACCCCCATAGATTATATCCGCGGTGCTGCTGGCATATAAAGGGCAGAATTCATCTATTAGGCGCCAATCATCCACCTACTAATTGCAACAAAGTTTCCTTTGCCAAAAAAAATAGGTAACAAGAAGCAAATGTGGTTCCCAATATGGTGCCATTGTTTCCCATAATTGTAAAGTCACAGACCCCAAGTAATATCGTCTCCCCCAATGGACCCTGTATATATGTCACATGGAGGCTGCACAAACATCTCTGCCTGACCACTCTGCCCCCAACAGCTGGAATTGGGGTCCATTGTGAAACACCTCCATTAGCAGTCTGTTACAATATGTCCGAGCAGTTGGGAGCTCTGAGCCCCTCTGTAGTGACGGCTTCTACATTGATTAGAGGTTGGATGGTGCTGGCACATTGTACCGACTCCACCAGCTGTGTGAGCAGAATAAGGTCAGTAGCATAAGACCACATTCACACGGTCAGTATTTGGTCAGTATTTTACATCAGTATTTGTACCCAAAATCAGGAGAGGAACAATCAGAGGAAACGTAGAATAGAAACCCGTCCCCACTTCTGGATTTATCACCCACTCCAGATTTTGGCCACAAATACTGATGTAAAATACTGACCCAATACTGACCGTGTGAACGTGGCCTTAATCAGCTTCTAACCATGAACATTTACATTCACTGACAGCAAGCGGAGGTCTCAAAAGAGGGGAAGAACTGAAGCACAATTTACAGATGTCTCTTTAAAGAGCAAATGTGATGTGGTTTCATCCTCGGCACAGAAAGACTCGAAACGCGCTGGCGGTATTAGACGCCTGAAGATGGGTGGCAGCGTGCAGGTCCTGATGGCTCTCACATCCTGACCTTCCTGCCGGCGCCCGACTGAACAGATCCTGATGGAAACATATTGCGGATTTACGTGGCGAGGTGTCCGGGTGACAAGTGATGATTGTTTTACGTCTCAGGAGCCGATGATTTCTGCAGCCGCCGATTAGCGGAAGACGATTTCAAGGAGGATTTTCACAAGATGAATATTTCCATTTCCTGGGAATCTGCGCAGATCAGCGGCGCCGCTCGTCTCCGTGAGAATTATCAAGTCTTCTCTTCCTTCACTCGTCTCCTCGTCCATCTTCATTTATCGCTTCGTAAATGACAACATATCTAATAATTCTCGCCTGAGTACGAGCGGGACGGAGATCTGCCAGCCGTGCCCTCGCCGTGTGTGCTCGGTAATGAGCCGGCCTCTTATCTCCCATCATCGGCCTCCGGAGTCATCAGCGGCACCAACAACGTGTTAATGACTTGTCCGATAGACGGCGGCCTGTAGAAAAACAGGATCTAATTATACCGCATAATTACCGGCATATTGTGCGGATAATTGGGGTCATTCGTCAGAGGAGGCCACTCAGTATATAAGTCAGGGAACTAATCCCAAAGTCCGGAGCACAGTGTGAACACCAACACTATGTGACCTCCGTCTGGTAGTATATGGGCACTGTGTGGTGGTATATAGGCACTGTGTGGTGGTATATATACACTGTGTGGTAGTATATGGGCACCGTGTGGTGGTATATGTACACTGTGTGGTAGTATATGGGCACTGTGTGGTGGTATATGGGCACTGTGTGGTGGTATATGGGCACTGTGTGGTGGTATATGGGCACTGTGTGGTAGTATATGGGCACTGTGTGGTGGTATATGTGCACTGTGTGGTAGTATATGGGCACTGTGTGGTGGTATATGGGAACAGTGTGGTAGTATACGGGCACTGTGTGGTGGTATATGTCCACTGTGTGGTAGTACAGTATATGGACATTGTGTGGTGGTATATGGGAACAGTGTGGTAGTATATGGGCACTGTGTGGTGGTATATGGGAACAGTGTGGTAGTATATGGGCACTGTGTGGTAGTATATGGGCACTGTGTGGTAGTATATGGACATTGTGTGGTAGTATATGAGCACTGTGTGGTAGTATATGGGCAGTGTGTGGTAGTATATGGGCAGTGTGTGGTAGTATATGGAGCACTGTGTGGTGGTATATGGACATTGTGTGGTGGTATATGGGCACTGTGTGGTAGTATATGGGCACTGTGTGGTGGTATATGGGCACTGTGTGGTAGTATATGGACATTGTGTGGTGGTATATGGGAACAGTGTGTTAGTATATGGCACTGTGGTAGTATATGTGCACTGTGTGGTGGTATATGGGAACAGTGTGTTAGTATATGGCACTGTGGTAGTATATGTGCACTGTGTGTGTTAGTATATGGGCACTGTGTGTGTTAGTATATGGGCAGTGTGTGG
>VIAB01005071.1:116890-127139 GCA_009801035.1 Oophaga pumilio | reverse complement strand
ATGACGCCTACGTGGCGTCACAGGTCGGGAAGGGGTTAATATCCGTATGGCTATTGTGGTCTGTTTAGACACGTTTACTAATATGCACTAAGCACTTTATGCATTTTGCTGGACACATTAATGTGTAAGCACTAGGCACTTTATGCAGCCTATGTTAACCCTTTATTTACATCCAGCAGCATCTATTCACAGCACTAGCAGGATTTAGCCTCTATTTGACTACTGATATATCCTTTTTGTGCTGATTTTCAGACCTACAAAAAGTTACCTAGTCTTTAGGAGTATCTACTCCCTTTATATGCATGGATATATTATTTGATCAGGATATCCTATATTGGAAAGGCTTCTGAGTGCTCTTTTTTTTTTTTTTACATATTAGGTCTCTGGTAGGCAGTCTTTTTGTAATTATGTCTCCATTTTTATCCTATTTTAGAATAATTTGTGAATAAAGATTTTTGCATTTTATTTGGCTTATGCTTCCTTGTTCTGTTTTGGATTGGTATAGTGATATTGTAGTTGCTAAGAGAGGCTTTACCCAACGCAGGATCAGAACAATCACCGACCATTCCTGCCGGAGATTCAGCTGTTCCACGTCAACAAAGCAGCACTCCTTTTTCCAGGCTGCTCTGTAGTTGGGGCATGACTACTGATGTCATGATGATAACAGCTGGCTCCCCACAATAAGGCATCGGGAAGCTAGCTGTCAATCAGTATGATGTCTACAGCCACACCCTGAAGCAGCTGCTTTGGCGACGTGACATTGTAAGGAAGTTGACCGGACCACGGGTACCTGCATGCTGGGTCCGGAACTAAAAGGGCTGCATCCTCTGTTTCTGGGGGGAAGCCTGAGGAAGGCAGACCTTCCCCTGCTGCAGGAGGAAAGGAGGAGAGAAACAGAGCTTCTGGCTCACCCAGGAGAGCTGGGAAAGCGCGCGCAGCAGCTGGCAGATAAAAGGGAAAATCGCGCCTAAAAGGTCAGTCTGATGCTGGCAGAGAGTAGAGCGCAGAGAACAGATCAGTGCGCAGAGCGTGCAACGCTCTGCTTCCCCCACGAGAAAGCACCGGTGTGGAGACGGGCTGACAGAGGGAGCCCCCCTCGCCAGCAGAGCAAAGCCGTGCAGAGCCATTGCCAGCGGAGCAGTGTGTGCAGAGCAGATCGCAGTTGCATGCAGGAGAGGAGAGAGAACTTCTGATCAGAGAGCTTAGACAGGAGGACGGGACATACTTACTGCTGTCTATGAGTACGTGAATGCAGAGTCCCCAGTGATTAGAGCAAGACGCCCTCCTGACCGTGCAGAGACGGAGACTCGCGCACATATTCACAGTGGCCACGGTGAAAGTTCAGAGCCCCTGATTCCGGCACATAGACTTGACAAGAGACTGAATAACGTTCCAGCAGAGAAGCTTAACAAAAGACTGAGCATTGTTCCGGCAGAGAGACTGTTAGTTTGGAAGCAGAAACTCAGAGCAGGAGAGACCCAGTCTGTCCCAGTGTTCCCCTGCCTTCCACCTTAACCATGGAGATCCTGGTTACTATCCAACAGAGACTACAGTGTTCACAGAGACTACAGAGGCTACAAGTGCCGCTGCTGTCGGCGCCCACGTTGGAAGAGACGACCCTTCGAGCAAGATTTCTTCAGACTGAGAAGTTTCACGAATACCCGTTAATTACCATTATTCTGCTTGACTAGTCCCCATATGCTGTCTAATACACTGTTATAATATCTGTTTAATCCCCACTATTTTCTCCCTGCGAGGAGAATCTTATCCTTGTAAATAAACCCTTTAACTGTTGATCTGTTTCGGTTCCGTAGCGACATACCTGGCACCTGCACGTTATTACAACGTCAGCAGAAGCCATTGAAAGGTCGGCAGGAGTGGTCTGTGATTGCTCTATATCGGCAGAAATTGCAGCTGGAAAAAATAGGCTAGTTGCTAGTTTGCTAGTTAGCAACTAACTGCTTGTTAGTTCTTAATTACATATTTAAAAAATTAAATAGTCCCTGATAACCCTCTTAAATGGTTATTGTTTGGGAAACTGTAAGCGATTGGATAAGAGGAAAAATGGAATGGAGCTTGGATTGAAGAGGACAAGAGTTTTGGAGTGGAGGCCAAAGTCCAGGCTGTAGTGGTATCCAGGAGATAATGAGGTCAAGTACAAGGCTTAAATATACATTCCACAATACAAGCGTTGCCCAAAGAAAGAATTGCAAATTTGGATGGCAAGTGATATAATGTACTTAACATGTAATTTCTTTGAAGTTTTTTTATTTTTTTCCCTCCCTCAATTGTGATTTTTGCATGTATTGTATATGATGGCCATTGGTTTCCAACACTCCCAATAGCCTCCAAACAAGTTGGTAAGCCTCCCAGGTGCCGCAGAAACTTTGCTTAACCTTTCAGTGCGCAGCACTCCCTGTAGGTTTCCTGTGGGTTCCATACCAGACCAGTCAGAAAATATGTGACTGATTGGTGTTCCACAGGAAACTTTTAAGGAGAACTGTACAGTGTAAGGTGAAGGTTAAAGGAGGCTTCTGTGGCACCTGGAAGACTTAACAACTTCTCCTGTAAACTTCTGGGAGAGTTAGAAAGTTAGACCAATAGATGCTAGAAACCAAAGTCCAAGGATGAAAAAAAAAGGAAAAACTTCAAAGAAATTACATGTTAAGAACATTATAGCAGCGGTCATCAAAAATTGCAATTTTTTTCCTTGGGCAGCGCCTGTATTTTGGATTGTATATTTACAGCATTTTTCATTCTCTTGGAGCATCTACGGATCCTGAAGCCAACGGCTATCGGATGACTACAATCCCACATAAAAGCAGTCCACACCTGCTGGAAGGTACAATTACCTTATCCTTGCTCTTCCTAGGGTTGTGGTTATGTATCTCTGCTAAACCAACAAGGTTAGTAACTAGTGATGAGCGAGCATGCTCGTTGCTCGGGTTTTCCCGAGCATGCTCAGGTGATCTCCGAGTATTTGGAAGTGCTCCGAGATTTAGTTGATGTCACCGCAGCTGCATGATTTGCGACTGCTAGAAAGCTTGAATACATGTGGGGATTCCCTAACAAACAGGCAATGATTTAGAGATTATCTGCAAAGAGAAGTGGGCTAAAATTCCTCCTGACATGTGCGCAAACCTCATCATCAACTACAAAAAACGTCTGACTGCTGTGCTTGCCAACAAAGGTTTTGCCAGCAAATATTAAGTTTTGTTAGCCAGAGGGATCAAATACTTATTTCTCATTAGAAAATGCAAATAAATTTATATAATTAATACAATGCGATTTTCTGGATGCTATTTTTGATATTCTATCTCTCAATGTTAAAATTAATTTACCTTAAAATTATAGACTGTCATGTCTTTGTCAGTGGGCAAACTTACAAAATCAGCAAGAGATCAAATAATTATTTCCTTCACTGTATCGATGATATATAGAGACCACATGTAGACCATACAAAGAATATATATATAGAGACCATATGCAGACCACAGAGAGACCATATATAGAGGCTACATGTAGACCATATATAGGATGAAATGTTGCTGTCTTATATGTGCATGGAAAAATACAGTTTTAAATATTTTGAAAAAATAATCCCTGCACTATCTTTAAATTTCTTGGATGAATTAATAATCTGCCCACAGAAAAAAATAAAAAGCAAAAAACAATATTCACTTTCTGCTGCTCCTCTGCTTAATTACCAATGTCCCCTAAGGGTCTCCTGGCCTCACCGTCTACTAGGGGCATTAAGTGACTTTTTGGCTATAGTTGTCACATTCCAACTGACTTTGAAGAAACTGTAAGCAAGCAGTTCCTTCCAGCTAATACGCCTCACCAGAAGAGTGGACATAAACTGATGGCATTGACAGTAGTGCAAAATGGCAGTGGCGGTTTTGGTAAGTATTAGTAAGTATTGTTTTATTTTAATTTTACAAATCCTGGGCCTTCTATTTCAAAGTAGTGAGCAACTTATGTAATCCCAATTATAAACTCGCCAGTGGTACTTCCAAAGAAAATGACTTGATTTATGCAACTTTGTTATTTTACCAGTATACAGGGTGGGCCATTTATGTGGATACACCTAAATAAAATGGGAATGATTGGTGATATCAACTTCCTGCTTGTGGCACATTAGTATATGGGAGAGGGAAAACTTTTCAAGATGGGTGGTGACCATGGTGGCCATTTTGAAGTTGGCCATTTTGGATCCAACTTTATATTTTCCAATGGAAACAGGGTCATGTGACACATCAAACTTATTGAGAATTTCACAAGCATCATAGACAATTGCCTTCAGATACGAGATGTGCAGCATCTGAAACAACGGATACTGGAAGCCTGTGCTAGATATTCTTCTGTGATGTTGCTATCAGTGTGTCAAGAGTGGGAGGAGATGGTTACATTGACAATCCAACACAATGGGCAGCACTTTGAACACATTTTATAGGTCATCATAAACTTGTAAATAACTCATGAAAGAACAAAGTTACGTTAAAACCAAGCACACCATTGTCTTTCTTGTGAAATTCTCAATAAGTTTGATGTGTCACATGATCCTCTTCCCATTGGAAAAAATGAAGTTGGATCCAAAATGGCTGACTTCAAAATGGCCACCATAATCACCACCCATCTTGAAAAGTTTTCCCCCTCCCATATACTAATGTGCCACAAATAGGAAGTTGATATCACCAACCATTCTCATTTTATTTAGGTGTATCCATATAAATGGCCTACCCTGTATAAAGCATGATCCATCATGGGAAGGGATAACATAATGTGATTTCGGATTAGGGTATTTATGTACAGAACTGTGTGTTCCCAAGCTTGTTGCATCTTGGAGACAGGCCTTGGCTTTGACACCTCGTCATTATGAATCTATGCAGAACTTAAGCATAAACACATAATAATTCTCATGCATATTTCAACCTTTGAACACACTCCAGCAATAAGCTATTCTTCAATGTCAAAGAACCCAGATCTTTTTACAGAGTCCAGACAATCCTTCCAAGTGAAATAATAGTTAGCGACTAAACCTTTCTACAATGAAATATCTTTAGTTTTCTTGTAAATTCTTTATTTTATGGTGAAAAAATAGAAAGAGAAAAGCCAGGAGGGAGAGAATTCCAATTATATTACTTCTTCATTTCTGAATTAATTACACATTTTATTCTCAGAAATTATGTTTTCTGTCGGAGTTCATTGCTATTTAATTTGGAATGTGAGGATTGGCACAAGTTCTAAAAATGCTGAGTTGTTTTTTTTTTGCCCCATCCTCTTCGTGTTTCTCTGTCGGGACTCAAAGATAATTAATATTCAATTTGCTGGATCTAATATGTCAGGAAGCGTCCGTTTCCTCTTCAGCAAAAAAGACAAGCCCGGCCTATGACTAATTGCATCTTTTGTTATCAGACCTGATTAGCAGGTTCATTGTCATGTACAAAGGATGTTTGTTTTTAGAGTAGGATTTCATGTTAAAGTGCTCCGAAACTTTCGTCATAAGTATCAGGATGGGAGTATTGGAAAATATTCTGCAAATAGTTATTCTCAGCCACAAAAAAGGAAGCATTGTCCAAAGTAAATGTAAAAGCAAGATTTTGATGTCTGATGATGTAGGACTGGACAACCACATTATCAAGAATAAGAAATGTCTACAGTGATATTTGTAGGTCAACCATATGGAATTTCAGGGCCCTTATATAGCCAAATCATCAGGTCTCCCCACCACACATCCTGACCATTGTAGCTCCAGACTTGTACTATAAGGCCTGGTGAAGACAACCAATTTTTCGAACATAACACCAGATTCCACTCGGACCAATGTTATTCCATGGGGCCATGCACATGACCGATTTTTTTACTAGGTACGAGTCTGTCTGAGGAAAAAATTGCATCATGCACAATTTGCATCTGTAAATCGGATTGTACTCGGCCATGCAAGTCATTAAGTCAATGCAAACCATTGGACTGCACTCGGATGACATTTAGAAAATGGAAAATATTTTTTTTGTAAATTGATATCCTTGGGTGGTTACTGCTGTTCTGACACCTTAGGGGCTTTACCAATGTGACATGGCACCCTCAAACCATTCCAGCAAAATCTGAATTCAAATGTTAGAAAAAAATATAAAACACACAAGCGCTTACTCGTCAAACAATTGGCATTGAGCCCTCAGCTGCTAAGGTCAATCGGGGACAGTGTCAGCCCCACCAGAATAACACTAATACAAAAAGATAATAGTTGACCTGCGCTCAAGGACTCCACAGAGTGCTGTTTGGTTACAGCTAGCTTCAGTAAATGAGAAAAATAAGGGTGTACAAAAACCCAGGGGCAATAAATGGTAAAATGTAACCCAATCTGATAAGGAAGTACTGCAAGTGGGGTACATAGATAGACATAAAATTAACATAAGATTAACAATGCATACACATAGTAGCAATTGCCGAGAATGATGTGGTATGGGTGAATCATGAACCTGAAAGCTAAAATCAGTAAATCCACCCCAAACTAACACAGCAATAAAATTACACTGCAAAACTTAAACACTGTGAATGCAAAAAGTCATGTGCCACACAGATAGTCAACAATAATAAATCAAGTGCACTCCCGAGGAGATAAGATGTATGAGACACGTGGTGGTTGTAAAGGTGGATGACACTGATAGATGTCAGTTAACAATGCAGGGTGGCAGAGCCGTGAAGCATGCATGGAGAGCAGCCCACCTGGATACTGGAATGCACGCGAGGCAAGAAGGGGAAGGAGAAAAAAGCACACTGGGTAGGATCAATTCCCAGGATCAATTAATCTAGATTTCAACACTTACCTTGCATGCATGTTAAAAGTAGAAATAAGCGAACCTTTCAAGGTTTGGTATGGTGAATGTTCCGATGTTCGCGGAACATGTTTGCTGATCAGTTCATCGAACGTCCCTGTACCCCATTGAATTCAATGGTAGGCAAAACCAAATGCATAGATAACACCTTAAGGGGGACCAAAAAGCTTCCCAAACACCTCAAATTAGGGGCAGACACCAGGAGAAGTGGCATTAATTGACCAAGAGTACAAATAGTATAATCACGCTGCATGGATGCATGGGACAGGGCTTGGACCAGCATTTCTAGCTGAAGCAATGAACAGTAACAGGTAGATGAGTGACAAGTGTAGACCAGATGCTATGAGAGGTCTGCCAAATTCAGGCAACACATATGAAGGAGACTCAACTTGGAGTCCAAAGTACAAATGTGATAATGGCACAGCAGCAGTCAGCCATGGGCCATGAATCAGGTATCAGGGTTTGGGATGCCATTTAAAGGTTTGAATTTAAGTTTAAATTAAGACAAATTGAGTGAGTAATCAGTGTAAGCCTGCTTTGCTGGGAGTCCTGATACCTCATACAATAGATCAAACTTTTTTTTTGCTCAGCCATACTCAGGTGGCACAAATATCAGCTTGGTAGATCACAAATGTTAGAAAACTGTAAGGATAGTAACAAAAGTAGTTGACTGATGACCAAGTCACCCACAGTTGAAATGGCATATTGGCAGAGTAACAGTCAGCCAAGGGCCATGCATGAGATATCAAGGAATGGGCCAACATTTAAAGCTTTGAATTGAAGTTTCAATTAAGACAAGGTGAGTTGTGGTGTAAGACTTTTTTGCTGGGAGCTTTGATACCTCATGCAACAGCTCAAACAGTTTTTTTCCTAGCCACATGAAGGTGGCACAAATATCAGATTGGGAGAGCACTAATGTTAGAAAAATCTAAGGATAGCAGCACATGTAGTTGACTGTTCAATTGACCCACAGTAGAACATTTTATAGCGGCACAGAAGCAGTCCGATATGAGCCATGCAGGAGGAATCAGGGTATGGGTCAGCATTTCGAGCTTTGAATTGAAAAATAATGTTTCAATTAATGCGAGGTAGGTAAGGGAGTGGGGTAAGCCTTTTTTGCTGGTGGCCCGAGACCTCATGCAGCAGCTCAAACTGTTTTTTTTCCCAGCCACACTCAGGTAGCACAAATATCAGCTTAGTAGAGCACTAGTGTTAGAAAAATGTATGGATAGTAACACAAGTAGTTGACCAATCACTTGACCCATAGTAGAACATTTTATAATGGCACAGAAGCAGTCAGCCATGTACCATGCATGTGGTATCAGGGTATGGGCCAACATTTAGAGCTTTAAATTGAAGTTTCAATTATGACATAGGTGAGGGAGCGGTATAAGCCATTTTTGCTTGGAGCCCTGATACCTCATGCAACAGTTCAAACTATTTTTTTTCTGAGCCACATTCAGGTGCTACAAACATCTGTTTTGCAGATTAATTATTGGTAGAAAAATGTAAGGATAGTAACACAAATAGTTGACTGATGATCAATTCACTAAAAGTAAAAATTTATACTGTCACAGCAGCAGTTAGCCATGGACCATGCATGAGGTAAAAGGGTATGGGTCAACATTTACAGCTTTGAATTTAAGTTTTAATTAAGTCAAGGTGGGTGAGGGACTGGTGTAAGCCTGCTGTGCTGGGAGCCCCGATACCTCATGCAACAGCTCAAACTGCTTTTCTTGCTCAGCCACACTCAAGTGGCACAAAAAGCAGTAATGTTATAAAAATTTAAGGATAGTAACACAGGTAATTAACTAAATGTAAGTGCAGGCCTGCCGGTCTGGGAGCCCTGCTGCTACAGGCAGCACACATGAAGGAGACCCAACTTGGAGAACAAACATTTCAAAAAATTATTGCCACACACCAGTAAAGTGGCATCAATTTCCCCAGAGTAGAAATAGTATAATGGGCCTCTGACATCCCTTCCACTACAGGTAACCCTTGAAATGGAGACCCAACTTGGAGTATGCAACCCTTGCCCCACCCCTTTATGGACTGCAGACGTGCCACCAGTGCTGGCCACATACAGATTTGAGGCTGAGGATGCAGTGCTTGTGGTTGCATCACTTTGTGTCTGTGTGTCAAGCTGCAACATAACCTCCTCATCTTACTCCTCCTCCACCTCCTCTGCTCAGCTACTCAGCTGCGTGACTCTGGATTCACATCATGAGGCATCTACAACCTCATCATCATCCTCTCTGTTCTCTCACTCCTCGTCCTGAGAGTTTCTCTCTTCCTCTTCCTGCCCTGACAGCACAGTACATTCCGCATAGGGATAATTAAAAACTGTATTAGGAGGCTAATAACAATCCTATGGGTCATTCCTGCAGTCAGATTAACTTTATGCTCTTGAAAAAGCCTTTTTAAAAAACAAGAATTTTTACCACAAATTGACAGAGTTTTTCTAGATGAAACAAATATGTTTTACCTGCAAAAACCTTGTTGCCAACATCAGCGTAGTATAGTAATAAAATAATAATAATCTTTATTTATATAGCGCCAACATATTCTGCAGCACTTTACAATTCAACAGTTCATATACAAGTCATAAGTAACAGTGTTAAAGATAATACAATAATTAAAGCAAAATAATGACGCCCCTGCCCGTAAGAGCTTACAATCTGCAATGAGGTGGGGGTGACAAAGTACAGGTGCTTATTTACAATGATGGTCCAGCTATCAGTATGTTTTTGCCCTTTATCATGTGATCAAAGGGAATCGTCTGTTAGCAGGTTTTTTCCACCGCCTTATGTAGAGACGAAGATCTTGATTCCTGTGATGTGTCACTTACTAGCCGGCTTGCTGTAGTTTTAATACAAGAGGACTAGTAATCCTGCTACCAGTTAAACCTCCATATTCATGAGCTCTGTATAAGCCTGCCAAATCACTTATTGGAAGCTTTCTGCCTATGCACAGTATAAACAAAAGGCTGCCAATCAGTGGTGTGGGAAGAGTTATACAGAGCTCAGCATTGTGAATTGCTATATTAGCAGCAGACAAAACAATGATTTTATTAAAACATCAGCATGCAGCCTAGTATGTGGCACACTGTTGAAATCAGGGTCTCTTTACCTATACTATGCTGCTCTCAGATGGGGTAGAAAAATCCAGGTGACAGATTCCCTTTAATAAATAAATCCCCCCAAATTACTCCAGGGTGCTCGGGCATGCTCGTTACTCAATCAAGTATCGTTGGTGCTAGACAGTCATGCTAGAGTCCTTGTCCCACGTTTTGCGCCTGTTAGACAGCCACTAAACATAAGGGGATAGCCTGCCATACACAGAAATGCTGTAGCGATGTTGGCTATTGGAATTAGGCTGGAGTCACACTGGCGACAAAATAGGACGACTGCAAT
>VIAB01005071.1:79719-98882 GCA_009801035.1 Oophaga pumilio | reverse complement strand
CATCGGACGATTTCCTCGCATGTGTGATCCCGGCCTAATAGTGGCTCCATAATGCAGCAGTGAGTAATTGTCCCCCTTTATGCCCCACACTCTCAGTGCCACCACACAGTATGATGCCCTCCTCACTGCCTTCTCACGCAGAAATGGCGCCTCTTAAAATAATACTTAGTCCCAAGAGGGATGGACCGCGCTCAACTGGACAATACTGGTCTCTGTGCAAAACAGCACTGGACCAGCAGAACTGAAGGAATGGTGGAGAAGATGGATCTGTGTCCTTGGGATGGAAATGGTTTGCCCCCTCCTATCTTCGGTGTCTTCAGCTCTACTAAGTGGAGCACTTACCACCGATCTATGGCGCCGGCGAGTGACGTCAGCAGCGTGATCACATGACATAATCACATTGCTGGCGTCGCTCTGACCAGGCAGGCAGGGCTTCAATTGTACTCGCGTCTATAAGATGCGAGAACAATTGAACACTGGGAGCCGGCGCACTGCAGCTTCTCTGTGCCTGCTGTCAGTTTGACAGCCAGCACAGGGAACAGCCAACTCCCAGTCTGTGTAGCGGCAGAATGCAGCTGCCAGTTGGAGACACTGCCGACCGCTGCATTAGGCGGCCCGACTGCACCTCCCTGCCGGCTGCACCCGGGGCACATGCCCAAGGGTTGGCTGGCACATTTTGGCCTGGGGGGCAAGCCCAAAGTAGTAGCCCATGATCAGCAAAATATAACTATTAGCTATGATTCATTAAAGGGATGGTCCAAAACAAAATTTTATTTTACTTTTAAATCTCTAGCTATTTAAAGGAATTGTCCACTACTAGGACAACCCTTTCTTAAACTAAATGTTTAGCCCTGATGAAATAATAAAGCTTATACTCACCTCCTGTGCCGACTCCGTTTCAGCAGTGTCGGCACTCGCTCTCCCCGGGGCTGTGATGCTATATTGTGACACGTGACCCTGATGCCCAATCAGTGCTGGTGCCACTGTTTTCGCCTTCGTACGAACTGAACATGAAGAGGATGCCAGGCCGGCAGCTCTTCCCAGACTTCCTCTTCATGTCCATTATTCCCAGCGCTGACTTGGCGTCACCTATCATTCCACCGCATCACAGTCCCAGGACCGCATGTGCCAGCAGTGCTGGAACGGAGTCGGCATGAGAGGTGAATATTATTATTATTATTATTTTATCGGGGCAAAAAATTTAGTTTAAGAAGGGATTGTTCTAGTAGTGGACAAGCCTTTAATGTCATAATTTGATCTTTTTTTCTAAGATACTTTAATTTAAAATTCCCTATCTTTCCCTCTCTACTCGAACTGCTTTATTTTTTTTCCATTACTTCCTCTTTGATGAAGCATCATTTGAGCATCACAGTGCATGTTGGGATACTCATACGAATCATCAGGGGGCAGAGGCTGCGGTCACTGCCAGAGTCTTTGTCCCTTCCCAGAGATGAAGCATCATCAGTGATATCCGTTTCAGGGCTGGGCTGGTCACTGCTCTACTAAGCATGTGTAGGATGTCAGTCCTGACGGATGCTCAGCAGATTCCTGTCACTGTGTATTGTTCTTCTCAGTGCATAATGACAATGCACTCTCTCATGGGCTGTGGCCAGAAGTGACGAGTTAGCAACAGAGTGCACTGTCATTGCACATTGTAAGTAAAGGGTGAGTGAGCAGAAACCAGTGCCACTCACACAAGTGATGTCGTATAAGAGATTTGCAGGCTTCCCGTCTAGCTTCCAGGTACCAGTGAACCCGATTACTGGTCTGAAGTCCCACATATCGATCATCTCTAGTTATATCCTTTCTTTGTAGTAGACCTAGATATTAGTGATGAGCGAACATGCTCAGATAAGATGTTATCCGAGCATGCTCGGGTGCTAACCGAGTGACTTTGGGGTGCATGAATAATATGTTTGAGTCGCTGTGCTTGCATGTCTCTCGGCTGTTTGACAGCCACAACACATACAGGGATTGCCTACCAAACAGGAATCCTTGCATACAGGGCCAGCGTCAGCACCCGGCACAGCCGGGCAAGTGCCGGTGCCCTGAGCAGGCTGGGGGGCCCACTCGACATCAGAGACATCGGCACACTATGGGGTCCCGGTGCCAGTGCCGACTCCCGTGAGTGGGCTCCCCGTTTGCTCAGGGCCCTGTCATTTGAGATACTTACCTCTCCCCATTCCATCACTGCGGCGTCTTCTGACTGTGACGTTCAGGTCAGAGGACGCTATGATGTCACGTCTGTGCGCCCTCTGCCTGAACAGTCTCAGTGCAGAGAGCTGGAAGATGGCGACGCTGAGGAGTCCAGAGTAGAGCAGCAAGGAAAGGTGTGTATTTTATATTATTTTTTTTGTTTCGATCATTATATATAGGGACCATCATACACTGGTAAGAGGCCCATTATACTCTGAAGCATTGTATATGGGGCCCATTATACACTGGAGCATCATATATGGGGCCAATTATATATGGATCATTATATAGTCACATCATTTACTTGAGCATTATATGGAGTCCATCATATACTTTATGGAACATTATATGGGCCCCTTTATGTATTGAGCAATACATGGGGCTCATTATTCTTTATGGAGCATTATATGGGGCCTATTATATACTGTATGGAGCAATATATGGGTCCCATTATACAGTATGGAGCATTATATGGGGTCCATTATTCTGTATGGAGCAATATATGGGGCCTATTATATACTGTATGGAACAATATATGGGGCTCATTATTCTGTATGGAGCAAAATATGGGGTCCATGATTCTGTATGGAGCAATATATGATGCCCATAATACTGTATGGAGCATTATATGGGCTCATTATACTGTATGGAGCATTATATGTGGCTCATTATACTGTATTGAGCATTATAAGGGGTCCATTATTCTGTATGAAACAATATATGAGGCTCATTATTCTGTATGGCGCACTATGTGGTGCCCATAATACTGTATGGAGGAATATACTGTCCAATTTCTGATCTATTGTAGAATTTACAATAGCTATCACTCATGTAATGTAAGAAGTGAAGTATTTGACATTGTACTATACCTATATTTTTTGCCGTATCTGTTCATCATAAATTGTGGTATGTGTTAAAGGGGCCCACGAAAACCTGGAACCTGCCCTGCCTGCATGTGTTGCGGCTGTCGAACAATCAGTAGACATGCAGCCAAGGAGACTCGAACATATTTTTTGAGCTCGCTGAAGACACTTGGTTAGCTCATGAGCGTGCTCAGATAACACCTTATCCAAGCACGTTCACTCATCACTACATCAGGTATTAGACCATCACATACAGTATTATCTTCTACTATTTGTTTATTTTACTCTTTTATATAGCGCCATAAATTCCGCAGCACTTTACAGACATTATCATCGCTGTCCCCGACGTGGTTCACAATCTAAATTCCCTATCAGTAAGTCTTTGGAATGAGGGAGGAAATCAGAGAACCTGGAGGAAACCCACGCAAACATGGAGAGAACATACAGACTCCTTGCAGATGTTGTCCATGGTGGGATTTGAACCGAGGACCCAAGATTGCAGTGCTAACCACTGAGCCGCTGCTCATCGATAACACATACAGGATAATATATTACTTGCGTATGATACACTGTTGTACAGACATCAGCTGTCATACAATGTACACATTGTTGTATGTATATACATATATCGGACAGAGTGTATACTATATAACATCTCCTGTCTGTACACAAAGTATAAGGGTATGTGCACACGTTAAATATTTGGTGCAGAAATCTTTTTTTACATGAGTTTTTACTGTAGATTTTTTCCCGTTCATCAGTAGAGATGAAATCTGCATCAAAAACGCTGAAAACATTGACCTGCCCCAGATTTAAATCTGCATCAAATCTGCAAGGAAAAATAAGCAACGTGTTCATGAGACCTCAGGGTTCTCATTCACTTTGCTGACTTCGGGAAACCCTTCAGGTTTGGTGACAAATTTGTGCAGAAAAATCTGCGACAATCTACAAATTGTGCACAGGCCCTAAGGGTAGGTTTCCACGGGGTGTAATCCCTGTGCTTTGGACGCAGCGGAAACCCCGCTCCGCCCAAAGCTCCGACCCCCTTTGTATGCGCGGTGATACCGCATGTGTTCATTGACAACATCCGGAATCACCGCATCGTATCCATAGACATGGTTATTTATCTTGTGTAGATGGAGCATCTTCGCAAGATAAATAGACATGCTGCGGTCTGGAAAGATAGGATACGCAGGGCCGCCCGATGCGGCCGTGCACGCATAGTGGAGACGAGATTTCATGAAATCCCCTCCACTATACTGTAACATCTGGACACTGCGGATTGAATGCTGCGGCTGTACGCAGCATCCAATCCGCAGCAAATATTGATGTATTACACCAGGTGGAAACATACCCTAACACATACAAGATAGTATGACTGACATTCGATATACTGTTCTACAGTATACACATTGGTGTATGTATATACAGATATATGACAGTGTGTATACTGTATAACAGCTGATGTCTGGATTATTCTTTATACTATATTGGTATACTATGTGCACAGATATACAGTACAATGTTATATACACTGGATGGATCAATCCTGCACCTGGTCCAGGACACACATACTCTGTTTATATACAGGGCCATGTATATAGCATGTGCTGTTGAGTCACCAGGTTCAGGCTCGATCAGGCCAGTGCTGGATTCTGTATAGAGTCTCTGGTCACTCTCAGTATAGGGAGATTTATTGCAGCAGACTGAACTTTCCTGAAGTCTGGTGACCCTGGAGCCGATGATTCAATTCAGTTCAAGTCAAAGAAGCTTTATTGGCAGGACCAAATAAACATTAGTTTTGCCAAAGCATGAATACAGTAGGGAATAGGGAGTATGGACTGTGGGGATAATGGGTGAGGACTAGTGTTGAGCATTCCGATACTATCGGGTATATCGGGTATCGGCCAGCATTACCCGGCAATTGAATTAGCGGCTATTTTACTATGTAGAAGTGTATGAACTATAAATATATGTATATATATATATGTCACAATTACATGTATATATATATGTATTCTGTGTGTGCATATTTAGTGTTTAAAAGGAAAGAAATGTTTTTTTTTAGTTCCGATATTTCTGTCCCATAGACTTGCATTGGATTTCCGGTATCGGAATCGGGTATCGCAGACACTTCTTGGGTATCGGCGATACCCATTCCGATCCGATACTTCTTGATATCGGGAAGTGTCGCTCAACTCTAGTGAGGACTGTAGTAACAATGGGTGGGGCACAGGGTGGGGGCTAAGGAAGTCCATGGCATATCATGGTTGTCTTTCTCGCAGCCTGTGGCATGCATTCACATACTGCGCTGCTATCTACACCGTGCTCTCTTCTTCCCCCAGCAGGATATATGTTTTCTCTTCCTCCTTCATGGAGCTGAAATCCGGGAAGAGATAAGTCCAGTGCCGATGACCTGGCACTCACAGTGTGACCCTAAAAGTTCAGACTCCTGCAATAAATCTGTGAGCATCAGCAGAGCGGCCGCTGATAGAGGACCCGGATTTATCGGGAGGTGAGCAGCGTCCTCCTCTTCACCGCACAGAGAGCTGAAGCTCGTAGTCACTGATATCTCCGGTCTGACCCATCCACCAGCTCTTCTCCAGCAGGAAGACGATGCAGCCGTGTTCCCTCTACCTCAGCAGAAGACCGCACACAGGGAGCAGTGGGCATGTCTGGCCCACTGTGATGCAGCTGGGCAAGACATATAAAACAGTGCAGGCCCGCCAGCAGGCCAAATCAGCTGCTTAGTGTCCCTCTGCCCCCAGCCCAGCCCGCCCCTGCGCGTGTCCCAGCTGCCCCCTAGACACGCCTCTGTTGTTGTGCGGGGGGAATCTCCTGCATGGCAACATGGTGTCGGGTGCCTCTGACATGCCGCCAGGCTCTTGATCTGCCTGGCCCGGTCACAGCGGCGACCGCTGCGACCGTGGTAGTTACGCCTCTGAATCAAGGTATGGTAACGCCAATACTTTAATAATACTGTCTTCTCTAGAAGAAATGTATTTTCTCATACAAGAAAGTACAGTATCTTTTCATCTGACAAAGACTGTCATTGATGGTTATTATTAAGTTATTATCAATAGGAGTGGGCTAACCTATGGATATTTGGGTCGGCGGGTGCGGCCAAACATTTTAAAAAGTTCGGCTTGGATATCAGAACTGTACCTGAACGCAAACCCAAACCCGGACCCCATTCAAATGAACGCGGTGTCCAAATATCGGTTGTTTCCCATGCAGTCTTCTGTATGAAACAACTACTCTGATCGGTGTTAAAGTTTGTTACCGCCGGCCAGAGTGTTGCGGTTCCCACACTGTCATATAAATGACAGCATGTGAGCCAGAAACCACTTATATTCAATAACCAGTAAAAGTTAAACAGACAGCTGTGGGCTGATATTAATCGCCTAGGAAAGGGCCATGGATATTGGCTCCCTCCCAAACTAAAAACATCAGCTCTTAGCAGCTTCAGAAATGTGGCATCCATTAAATGCCCCAATTCTGGCTCTTAGCCTCTCTTTTCCCACTTGCCCTGGTACTTTGGCAAGTGGGGTAATAGATGTGGGGTTGATGTCAGCTTTGTAATGTCAGCTCTCAGCTGACATCAAGCCCAAAGGTTAGTAATGGAGAGTCGTCTACAAGACGCCCACATTACTAACCGCATTGTAAGATTGAAATAAATACACAGCTATAATAAAGTCTTTTATTGTAAATAAAACTCACTACCCTTTTATACCCATTTATTTTCAAAATTTTAAAATAATAAAACACCATATTCCTCAGCTGTCCAAAAAGAAGATAATCCATATCTGTCCCACGAAGAAATCTAGTTCTGCTACACCTGGGTGGTTTGTTCAGCATTAGCATAATGCAAGTGCTCAACAAGCCAGCCAAAACACACTGAGACAGGAACGTGATTATACTCCTGCAGTGTGTAATGCTGTAGTGGGAATGTCACCGGAGTTCATAGCTGATGAACCCTGGTCACCTCACTGATGTCACTATTCTCTGGGTGAGAACTTTCTCACCATGGTAGCAGTAACGTCAGTGAGTTGACTGGGGTTAATCAGCTATGAACTCCAATGACCTGTCTCAAGTCAGCGTTACACACTGCAGGAGCGTAATTACACTCCTGTCTTAGTGTCTTCTAGCTGGCTTTTTGAGCGGTGGCAACATGCCAGTGCTCAACAAACCACCTAGATGTAGCAGAGCTGGACTTCTTCGTGGGACAGATATGGATTATCTTGTAGTTGGACATTTGAGGAATATGGTGGTTTATTATTTTTTATTTTACAGTAATAAATGGGAAAAAGAGGGACAGGGAGTATATATTTAAAATAAAGGAGAATGTGTCTTTTTTTAATTAAAGGACTTTATTCTGGCTGTGTATTTTCTACAATGACTATGGGGTTAGTATCAGAGGCGACTTATAGACTCCTCTCCATTACTAACCTGTGGACTTGATGTCAGCTGACATTACAAAGCTGACACCAACACCACAACGCACAACTATTACCCCACTTGTCACTGCATCAGCGCAAGTGTGAAAAACCAGGCAAAGTGCCATAATTGATGCATCTAATAGGTGCACCTTTTCTAGGGCAACTGCTGGCTACTATTTTTAGATTTTGAGGGCCGATATCCATGCCCCTTCCCAGTCTGAGAAAATGGTGGTGATTTTATGCCGTTTTGTTAATTATTTATTTAAATAACTAAAAAATACGGTGTGGGACCCCTCTATTTTTGATAACCAGCTAAGATAATGCCAACAGCTGAGAGCTGCAGCCCGCTGCTGTCTGCTTTGCCTGTCCTGGTTATCAAAAATAGAGGGGACCGCACATCATTTTCCATTTATTTATTTAGTGTACATGTGCCTTCTGGTGAATACTCTCATCAGCCAATGACTGTGACCGGCAGTAATCTTGTTAAAACAGGTCAGAAGTGCTGGCTCACATGCTGTAATTTGTATGATAGCCTGGGAATCACAGCACTTTAACCAGTGGTATCGAACTTACCACTGATCAGAGCCTGTGATTCTCACGCTTGCCCTCAGATAACAGCGTGGGAAACACCCAATGTTCGGGCTGCTGAGCCCAAACAGTAACACGTACTCCATAGAGAGGTCAGTGTTTTGGGTCCATGCACGGACACTAGGTGTTCAATATGTATCAAAAAACTGACCGGCACATCCAAAAATAGACCCAATGTGAACAGGTGCTAAACCCAGAGTCACCAACTCATGCACATTCAAGAAAAAAACAAAGAAAAAAGGGTAGCACACTGTAGTGCTATAGCTTGCAGACACAAAATCTGAAAAATGAACTGCATCACTGCCTTAGAAATATGAAAAATTGAGAAGTCTTAGCACATAAATTGGCCATTTTATGCACTAAGACTTCTGAATTTGTCTTATTTCTAAGGCAGTGATGCAGTTCATTTTTCATATTTTGTGCCTGCAAGCTATAGCGCTACAGTGTCCTACCTTTTTTTCTCGTAGGTGTTCAATATGGACCCCGAACTTTACAGTTGGTGTTCACCCATCCCTAATTATCAATAATTACATCTAAATCTTTTTACACTATACGTAGAGAGGAATATTCGTGAACCATTCCAAATAGAGATGATATGCCTACTCCTACCCACCTAGACTGCAATGTCTGCTTGTCGCTTTGTCTGTATTCAGACATAGTGCCATCTATATTGCCTATAATCACTGAAGAATTACGTGGTTGCCTTCTTCCTTCTCCTCACTTTATTCTGCTATGTACAAGCTCATCTCCATCTTTTTTGGCACGTTTAACATTTGGCTACAGTGGGTGAAAGGATGGGTAGAGTAGAAAGAGCAGAAGAAGCAGCACAGGCTGCTATGTGAAAGATATACACTAACTCTAGAGCAGTGTTTCTCAACTCCACTCCTCAGGACCCACCAACAAGTCCTGTTTTCAGGATTTCCTTAGTATTGCACAGGTGATAATTTTATCACCTGCTCAAGCATTAATTCCATCACCTTTACAATACTAAGGAAATCCTGAAAACATGACCTGTTGGTGGGTCCTGAGGACTGGAGTTGAGAAACACTGCTCTAGAGCAACAAAATAGTGAAAATATGTAATAAAGAATATTTAGAAAGATGCTTAGATTTTCATTCGGGAAGTAAATGAGCAATAAAAAAAAATTCAACACAAACGTGTCTCGCCAATAGCTTCACTATAGAGAAATGAAACATGCTATACGTTCCCTGTGCTTTATGACCTATTTCTATATCCTCTGGATACTGGAACAGTTTGGTAATTTCCAAATTTTTAATGTGAACTCTTCTTATACCATGATGTGTTTTATATGTCCATTTCTCACTATATGCATTTGTTTTTCCTCTGCCTTCAGTCTCTCACTATCTTACAGGCATGACCTGCACACCCCAGAGCAAAATTAAAGCCAATAAAAACATTATGGACATGAGAATTTATGGCGGGACCATTGAATTCTCTGTGCCTGAAAGGAAGCCAGCCAAGATTTATTCTACATTATTAAGTGTTTGTGCCTTGTGCAAGATAAGCAACAAAGAGGGATTTATCAAAGGCTGACACCAGCTCTTCAGAGAGGAAAAACAGACTGCAGGATTTATCATATCACAGCACATGCACATGCGTGGAATGGAACACAAGTACATTGTAAAAGATACAGGTTCTGGACTGTCTACAGATTGCAGCATGTGAAGGGATTAGGCACCTGTTTAGAAATAAACTGGAAGCTTTTCTATGAAGATTGCATTGGAATATGACAATAAAATGCTTGCCAGGTGGACCAGCTTACTGAAGAGGAAGGATATTTGATGTTCTTCAAACTTAATTATTTTGATTTCTATTTACCGTACATAAATATACAGCTAAAGGAAAAAGTCTAGCTACGATCAAAAACAAGCCAAACTTATCTCAGAAAACTCTATAAAACGTTGAAGTCATACCTCATGTTATATCTATCCAACATTAGCATTGATTAATTTTTTATGTATTGCGTTGCAGCAAAGGGTGTAGTGCTGGATGGAAGATATATTACTCCCAGCAGGATAAAGTTTGGCTGGGAATTTTCCTAAAGTGGAGGACCTGTAATGATGTCACAATCACGTGGTCAGCCCATGTGATGTGTACCTCACCTGTGGGTGGGGTTATGGGCTATGTAATTGAGATTGCTTTGGGCACATGAGGAGGGTGTGTGCAAGGTATGAGGAACTAGGCTGGAGTTAGCCTGAATTGGTTTTGGTGGATTACCAGTGCTGCAAAGCTTTAGCAACAAGACTCAAACAACCCTGGGAATGGCACCTGGCGGCCGCCGCTGACCGGGCAGCCACTTAGTTAAGACTGTTCCATGCAAGGGTGTGTCTGACACCAGTGGTTCTCCAAGCTGGAGTATATTTGGGTTTTTTCTTTATTTTCTGTTAAACCTGCTGTTTAAAGTGACATTAAACCACTGAAGTTGGACTCTAAGCCTGTGTGTTGCCTCATTACTGAGGCCCTGCCACTGCCTACCAGAGCAAATCCCTACATATTGGTGGCTTGAATGCGGGCATACGCAGGGAGGCCGGGCTGTTCTTGCTTTTTTTTTTTTGCTCTGTACTCCAGCTTATATCCTGGTTGAAAAGAGTGGCGTAGACCCAAGTGGGGAACTTTCCAGAAATGGAGACCACGGTAAAAATGCTTATGGAAGCCATGCGACAACAGCAGCAGGCTACGCAGCAGCAGAATGCCATGCGACAGCAGCAAGAGGAAGCTGCAGGAGGCCATGCGACAGCAGCAGGAAGCTATGCAACAGCAGCAAGAGTCTACGCAGCAGCAGCTGATATTTAATTAACTGCAGCAGGAAACCAACCATCTATTGATACAGCACATCATGGTGGCACAGACAACAGGAACTACCCGGGGAATCCATGATGTCTGGAAAACAGTTCGTATAGCGATTCCCAAAATGGAGAAATCTGACGATGTTGAGACGTACCAGGAGATGTTCGAAGGAGTGGCTGAGAGGGAGAAACTACCCCAGGACAAGTGGGCAGAAGTTATCACTCCATTTCTGGCACCAGGACCGTTGAAAGCCTATGAGGACCGACCCACTGAGCAAAAGGGGGACTACACGATCGTAAAGGGTGAGATACTGGCACATCTTGGGGTATATGTGTTTGTCCGGACCCAGTATGTACACCAGTGGGAGTTTAGCATCTCCAAGCCGGCTCAGTCCCAGTATTACGACCTGTTGCACTTGTTACAAAAGTGGTTACAGCCTGAGGTACTGTCTCTCACGGCCATGCTGGACCGCATAGTGTCTGATAAATTGTGGAGGGCTTTGCCCACCCCCTCCAAACTTGGGTTGGACAGGCATCCCCTACTAATGCCCTCCAGATAGTAGACCTCATAGAGAGATAAGGGGCTACCAAAGAGCTACAGGGAGGGACTCCCCGGAAGGTAACAGGACGGCTCCCTAAGTCTCCACCCCTGGCTCGACGAGCAGAGCCCAGGAAGGCCGCTCAAGACTCGGGAATAAAGGGGCCCAATAGTCTGCTGGCAGGGCCAGGAGCCAGGCCACGTGAGAGCTGATTGCGCCCACCTGGCTGGGACCATGGACACAAACTTTGGGTACCGCCAATCCCATTATGCCAAACCGATTTGTGCAATGGGTACCCTGGTAGATCTCTATATGGAACATTTGTGTAAGGTGGAGGTCGAGGATGTCCCAGTTGTAGCCCTCTTGGACTCAGGGAGTCTCGTGACCATGGTACGAGCGAGCCAGTCTGGTACAAACCATCAAGTACACTGGTCAGAAAATTGGGGTGTTGTGTATACATGGGGACCTAAAAGACTATCCTACTGCACTAGTGATGATAAACACTCCGGTGCCATGAGGTGGGGGTTGTGATTAATTTACATTATGAAGTGAAACTTGGAAGCGACTTCCCTTTATTTTCTGTACTTCGGCCAACTGTTGTCCCTCCCACTGAACAACTGCCGGCACCGATGGCAACCAGGTTTGTTATGATTTGGTAGCCGAGGAGGACAGTGGCCAAAATAGCCTAGGCAACCAGACACCGAGATAGGTTGGTAACTAGCGGATTGCAGACTCCTGAACTGACTGCACAACTAGAAGCAGCCATGGGACGTGCCTATGGTGCCCTAGACGCCTTGACACAGAGATATCTAAGCCTAAAGACAGAAAGGGGAAAGCTAACTGCCCCGGAGTAGAGCCCCCAAAGGAATAGGTAGCCCCCAAACATATATTGGCGGTGAGACAAGATGAAATACAAACACAGGAAGAAAATAGAGCGAGCAAATGCTGGGGCCCAAACTATTTAGATAGAACAGAACAGGAAGGAATACTGTCTGCAATCCAACAAAAACCCTAAGAAAAACTCCAACCATTCTGATATACAAAAATACTGAGACCACACGATCTCTCTGCCGCTAGATCAGAACTCAGGTGTAACTGGTAGCAAATAAGTGGATACTGATATAACAGGGAACTGATAATACATAAACAATGGCAAAAGAGAAATAGAGGCCAGCGCAGGCCCCAGCAGGGGAACCTGGCTATACAAACACCAGAAGGGCAGAAAAACTGAGATAGAAAAAAACAAATGCCACAGAAATAAACAGCAAATAACTTATCTGAAAGTTGCAGGACAAGCAGGAAGCAAGCTCACTTCCAAAAGAGACCAGGAAGCAACAAATCACCAGCAAGGATCATGGGAAGGTAGCTCACTTATATCTCCCCAGTCAGTCCCACCTGATTGCCACTCATCACCACCAGGTGAAGGATTTTTGTTAGCCAAAGCAGCTTCATTACTATCAGCAGCCACCAGAGGGAGCCCAAACTCAGAAGTCAGATCCAGTGTGTTCACAACACAGGTTATATTCTCCAGAAGTGAGGCATGAACCTGGTGGCCCACAGGAAGAAGTGCTGGTGGCAGGGGTAACCTCCCCTTCGGTGGAGGAGGGGCAACATTCTCCCATAGAAGTATTGGCTGGAGAGGTGGAAGACTTGCCCCCGAGACATGATTTGTCAGACTTAAATGTATCAGGTGAAAATTTTGGTATGGTGCTACTCCAAGACCCTACTTTGGCTCAAGCCAGGGGAGATGTACAGTTTATTAATGGGGAACCCCAACATCCTGGGGCAGCTACAGTGTTGCCACACTTTGAGCTGAACCGAGATCTGTTGTATCGAGTCGAGAAAATACGTGGGGAAATGGTAGAACAATTACTGGTACCTCAGGCATATCATAGGCTGGTAATGGACTTAGCGCATGTGCATGTACTCGGTGGGTATTTGGGCTAAAAGAAAACCCTAGACTGAATTTTGTAGCGATTTTACTGGCTAGGTGTCCATGAAGAAGTTAAACGGTACTGTAATTCCTATCCAGTATGCCAGGTAACCAGACCCCAGCCTCACTTTCGGAGTCCTTTGGTGCCTTTACCAATTTTAGAGGCACCTTTCGAAAGAGTGGCAATGGATCTGGTTAGTCCTGTCAATAAGTCAGCAAGGGGAAACCAACACATCCTTGTAGTTCTAGATTATGCTACCCGGTATCCTGAGGCCATTCAGCTGTGACACACATCAGCTAAGCACATAGCAAAAGAACTCATGGGTATGTTTTCTCGGGTGGGGATTCCTCAAGAGATTTTAACAGACCTGGGAACCCCCTTTATGTCAAAAATTATGAAGGAACTCTGCCACTTGTTAAATGTCAAACAATTGCGAACATCAGTCTATCATCCCCAAACAGATGGTCTGGTAGAAAGATTCAATAAGACTCTAAAAAGCATGTTAAGAAAAGCCGTTTCTAAGGATGGGAAGGATTGGGATCTCTTACTGCCATATTTATTGTTTCCAGTGCAGGAGGTGCCCCAGGGATCTACGGGGTTCTCACCCTTTGAACTATTGTATGGCAGACATCCCTGGGGCTTACTTGATATAGCCAAAGAGACCTGGGAGAACCAACCAATACCCCACAAGAGTGTGATAGAGTCGGGTCTATAACCGGGAGGCTCGGGTAAGAACCTTTAGTCCTGGGGATTGGGTGTTGGTACCTTTGCCTACAGTAAACAGCAAATTTCTTGCAAGGTGGCAGGGGCCCTACGAGATTATGGAGAAGGTGGGGCCAGTAGACTACAAGGTACACCAACCATTACTAAGGAAGGCAGAACAGGTTTACCATATTAATTTGCTTAAACCGTGGAAAGATAGGGACCACCATGGTGGTGATAGTCCACTGCCAGCATTTTATGTGGAGAAGGCTCCAGTACCTCTGGGGGTGACAGGAGAAATCTTCTTTGTAGTCAAAATAGCAGATACTTTGTCTCCTAAACAGGTTCAGGAGGTCCGATAGTTTGTTAGCCGAAATACCGACGTTTTCTCTGAGCTCCCTGGACACACCTCCCTAATCCAACATGACATTGTCACGGAGCCACAGGCCAAAGTCCGACTAAAGCCATATAGGGTGCCTGAGGCCCGGAGACAAGCCATCTCAGAGGAGGTAAAAACTATGCTGCAGTTAGGGGTCATTGAAGAGTCCCAAAGTAAGTGGGCCAGCCCAATAGTCATAATACCCAAGCCTGATGGGATGCTAAGGTTCTATAATTTTGAAATTTGACGCCTATCCCATGCCCGGGGTTGATGAATTGATAGAGCGATTTGGGCAGGCTCGGTATTTTTCAACTCTTGACCTCACAAAAGGATATTAGCAGATGCCCCTAACAGAGGCGGCTAAGGAAAAAATGGCCTTCATAACACCCGAAGGGATGTTCCAGTATAAAGTATTACCCTTTGGGTTGCATGATGCGCCAGCGATGTTCCAGCGGTTAATGGATGTTGTTCTCCATCCCCATCACCGTTATGCCTCAGCTTATCTGGAAGATATTGTGTACTGTACAGTGCAGACTGCGAAAGTCACCTACCAAAGGTACAGTGGGGATAGATTCTCTGCGACAAGCAGGGCTAACCGCCAATCCAAAGAAGTGTTCCATAGGGCTGGAGGAAGCTCGATACTTGTCTTATGTCATTGGGAGAGGAGTCATCAAACCCCAAGTAAACTAAGTGGAGGCAATTCAGCACTGGCCCTGTCCCCTCACAACAAAGCAGGTAAAAGCCTTTTTAGGTTAAGTGGGATATTACAGGCGGTTTATTCTCAACTTTGCAACCCTGTCCGCGCCTTTAACAGACAGCTTGAAAGGGAGGAAGTCTAGTATGGTCCACTGGAATGTTCAGATAGAGGAGGCCTTTGTAAAAAAATGGGTACTGTGTGGTACACCAGTTCTGGTTACACCAGATTTCAAAAGAGAGTTCATAGTGCAGACTGATGCCTCTGAGATAGGTCTTGGTGTCGTGCTGTCTCAAGAGGTTAACGGGGAAGAGCATCCCGTTAGTTTCCTGAGCCGGAAGCTTACCCCAGCCGAAACCAGGTGCAGTATTGTAGAGAGAGAGTGCCTGGCCATTAAGTGGGCACTTGAGTCGTTACACTATTATTTGCTGGGGAGAACATTTCATTTGATGACAGATTATTCCCCTCTGACGTGGATGAGTCAAGCTAAAGAGAGGAATGCGCGAGTCACCAGGTGGTTCCAGCCTCTGCAAAATTTCAAATTTTCAGTGGAACATCGGGCACGCAGGCTACAAGGAAACGCAGATGCCCTGTCCAGAGTTCACTTTATGTAATGTGTCCACCCCCCTAGGGTTGAACAAAGGGGGGAGGTATGTGGTGCAGCAAAGGGTGTAGTTCTCGAAGGAAGATATATTACTCCCAGCAGGATAAAGTTTGGCTGGGATTTTTCCTAAAGTGGAGGACCTGTAATGATGTCACAATCATGTGGTCAGCCCATGTGATGTGTACCTCACCTGTGGGTGTGGTTATGGGCTATGTAATGGAGATTGCTTTTGGCACATTAGGAGGGTGTGTGCAAGGTATGAGGAACTAGGCTGGAGTTAGCCTGAATTGGTTTTGGTGGACTACCCATGCAGCAAATCTTTAGCAGCAAGACTCAAACAACCCTGGGAATGGCACCTGGCGAACGCCGCTGACTGGGCAGCCGCTTAGTTAAGACCGTCCCGTGCAAGGGTGAGTTTGAGACCAGTGGTTCTCCAAGATGGGGTATATTTGTGTTTTTTCTTTATTTTCTGTTAAACCTGCTGTTTAAAGTGACATTAAACCACTGAAGTTGGACTCTAAGCCTACGTGTTGCCTCATCACTGCGGCCCTGCCACTGCCTACCAGAGCAAATCCCTACAGCATTTACAGTTAGGTCCCGAAAAATGTGGACATTGACACAAGTTTTTACATTTCAGCTGCTTATCAAAACATAGTCAAGATACAGTTATATAATCAATGAGGGCTTAAAGTGCAGACTCCCAGCTTAGTTTGGCATATAAGTAATCTGTCCCATTCTCATTCAGGAGAGTGGGATGATCTTTTTCTCATTTATCACCTGTGTGATGACCGTGTGCCGTCCGTATGCAATCTGTTTGTTTACTCAGCATCCAGGGTTGGACTGGGTTGTCTAGGGCCCACAGTGTGAATGGACCCTAGGTGCCCACCCTACAGCTAAATGCAAATATCTGTAAGCCATTTTCCCCATAAGGCCTCTTTCACATTTCCGGCGGGCGCCTGGCGGCGCCCCCGGCATTTTGCCGCAGCGCCGCATGTGAATACCTTTCACACTTCCGGCGGCCAAAATGCGTTTTTTTGCCGGATGGTTTCTGATGCTTGGAGAGATAAGAAACCATCCGGCAAAAACAAAAAACGTTACATGCAGCGTTTTTTCCGGACGCCGCAATGTACATTTGCGCCGCATCCGGACAAAACCGCATGCAACGCATTGACATGCGGCGCCATACGGCGCTAATGCATGTCAATGCGAAAAAAGCCGCATGCGGCGCATCAGATTTTCAGATGCGGCGCTGCGGGAAAATGCCGGGGGCGCCGCAAGGCGCCCGCCGGATGTGTGAAACCAGCCTTATGCTGAAGCATCAACTGTAAAACACAGGCGGCTTCTGTATATCTACTGTGCGCCCCCATAACTGGGATGTATAATTGCAATAGTTTATATTTAAAGGGGTTCTATTGTTAAAACAAGTTATCACCGATCCATGGTCTCTACAGGATAGGTGATCACTTAGGTCTGAAACTACACAGATCGGAAGAATGAGGAAGTTTTATCCCTGATAGAACACTTATCCCCATTTTAAAATGGAGCAGCAGGTGAGATGTCTGACCGCAGCTCCATTCATTCTCTTTGGGGCTTTCAGAACAAAACAAGTGCAGCCTTTGGAGGAATGAATGGATCAGTGGTCAAGTCGAACAAGCCACTCTAGTATAATGGGGATAAAAATTCTACATTTTGCCGACTGGGTCCAAGCAGTCAGACCCCCACCAATCAATACATTATTGCTTACCCTGTGGAGAGGTGATTACTTTTTACCACAGGAGAACTCCTGTAAGCGCATCTCTGCTGCTGTTTTCCAAGTATTTAATAACTAATGGAAATAAAGAATCTTCTCCTAATTAATATCAGAGAGAACAAATGACTGCCATACACAGCATAATCCACTATGCAAAGGCCAATACTAGCATATACAGGGGACAAATACCACCACACCATGACCAGACCACAGTGACTGAATGATACTACATACAAGGAACAAACACGCCACAGCATGAACAGATGACGTAGTGACTGAATAATACCACATATTACCAGCATATAGCAACCAAATAATACCACAAACAAGGAAAAATACCGCCACACCATAACTAGACTACATATTCCACCACATAGTGACCAAATATTACCACATACAAGGGATAAATTCTGCCACACCATGACTAGAGCACAAATTACCACCACATAGTGACCGAATACCACAACATACAAGGGACAAATACAACCACACTGTGACCAGACCACAAATTACCACTACATAGTGTCAGAATACTACAATACTGATCATGAATGCAAACCAAAATATTAACAACACTGTTATTTCCACCAGTGACATTATACACAAGAGCTCTGTAAATAGTGTCAGTGTACAGGTAATATAGTGTTCATCAGTGACATTATACACAGGAGCTCTGTATATACAGTAGTTTACAGGTAATACAGTGAACATCAGTGACATTATACACTGGAGCTCGGTACATAGTATATAGTGTGCGTGTACATGTAATACACTGACTCACCAGTGAAGTCTGTAGTTGAAGTCCTTCATCTTCTCTTTTCTTCTTCATTCAGCACAGACTGCGCTTTTAAAGGGCCCATGCCCACAAAAACCGCGTTTTATTTATTTTTTTTCACGCCTTCCCACCGCCATCTCCCTGGTCTACTGGAAGGGCCCACCGTGGATTTCCTCAACACTCTGCCAGGCCAGTCCGACACTGTCAGCAACTATTAATCTGTTACAGCATTATTTATAGTTTCCCATTTTACAGAATTGCAATGTATCCGGAAAAATCGATGCCATACTGACGGTCCATATGGAATGCGATTTTTTTCCTCAAACTGTTCGAAGTGAAATTGCAGCATGTTACGTTTTTTTTCTCATGCCGAATATAGCTGAGAAAAAAGCAACAGATCTGCACTGACACATTGCATAGCATCGGTCCAAGAGCAATCCGATTTTTTTATCAGCTTGCACTATTTCGATTTATAAACAAGTGTGAATTAGCCATTTATTTGAGGGTATGCACATTCTGATTGGAGTAAGGGTTTAGGAATTACACCTCTTTAATACGCAGCTGTCTCTTTTTAACCTCTTAACCCCGGGCCATTTTTGCGTTTTGCCTTCTTCCCAGAGCCATAACTTTTTTATTTTTCAGTCAATATGGCCATGTGAGGGCTTCTTTTTTGCAGGACATCTTGTACTTTTGAACGACATCATTGGTTTTAACATATTGTGAACTGGAAAACGGGAAAAAAATTCTAAGGGTGGTGAAATTACAAAAAAAGTCGAATTCCACAGTTGTTTTTTTTTTTACTGTGTTCTCCAGGTCATTACGAGCTCACAAATACCAAACATGTATAGGTTCTTCTTCATTTAACCCCTTAATGTCCACTGACGTGCACAATC
>VIAB01005071.1:42593-74914 GCA_009801035.1 Oophaga pumilio | reverse complement strand
CCTGGTCATTAACCTACAAAATGGCTTGGTCGTTAAGGGGCTAAGTGGTGAAAAAAATCCAAAATTTGTTAATAAAAAATGGTGCCATTTTCCTAGACGTGTGACGTCTAGTGATGAGCGAGTGTGCTTGTTACTCAAGTTTTCCGAGCATGCTCAGGTGTTCTCTGAGTATTTTGGTGTGCTCGTAAATTATGTCTGAGTCCCCGTAGCTGCATGATTTGTGGCTGCTAGACAGCCTGAATACATGTGGGGATTGCCTGTTTGTTAGGGAATCCCCCACATGTATTCAGGGTGTCTAGCAGCCGCAAATCATGCAGCTAAGGGGACTCAGACATAATTTACGAGCACGCCCAAGATACTCGGAGAAGACCTGAGCATGCTCGGAAAAATCGAGTAACAAGCACACTCCCTCATCACTTTCATGATCTGGGTCTGGGTGAGGGCTTTTTTTTTGCGCCTTGAGCTGACATTTTTATTTATATCATTTTGGTGTAGATACGATCTTTTGAATGCCCATTATTGCATTTTGTTGCAAGGTAGCGGCAACCAAAAAAACTTAATTTGGGCATTTTGATTTTTTTTCTCATTACGCCATTTATCTATTGGGTTACGCCGATATCTTATATGTGCATATTTGATTTTTCTTTATTGTTTTATTTTGAATGGGTCGAAAAGGGGGTGATTTGAACTTTTTTATTTTTTTATTTTTTAATATTTTAAAGGCTTTTTTTACTTTTTGCATGGAAGACTAGAAGCTGCAGTACTTTGATTGCCTCTGCTACACACAGGCGATGAGATGATCAGATTGCCTGTGTGTAGCAGAACTGCTCATTTGTTATGAGCGCCGTCCACGAGGCGCCGCTCATAGTAACCTGTCATTGACAGTCATAGAGGTCTGTTGCAGACCTCTGGTTGTCATGCTGACCCATTGGTGACTCGCGCTCATGTGATGGGGTCATCAATGGGCAGGATTAGTACCGTACTTCCTGTAAGCACAAGTTAAATGTCGCTGTCAGAGATTGACAGCATCATTTAACTAGTTAACAGCCGCGGGAGGATCGCAATACAACCCTCCGCTGTTGTGGGCACATGTCAGCTGTCTATATCAGTGGTCATGAGCCTGGAAAGGTGCGGGCTCAGTGCCAGAGCTCACACCAAACAGGGGGAATCCAACATGTGCATGCTATAATGAAAGGGGTTAAAAGGGATAAAACTAATTGGACAAATATCTCAAAAGCACTTTAATGTGCTGCATTAGCTATTCCCTCATTAAACCATCATCAATTACTCAAGTGAAAAATTTGGATCTGATAACAGGTGTGGAATTTGAATTTGGAAGCTGTTGCTGTGAACCCACAACAGACCATCATTAGGTTGAAAAAGGAAAAAAAAAAATCAGAGAGATGGCAGCATTGTTAGAAGTGGCAAAATCAACAGTTTGGTACATTCTGCAAAAAAAAGTTTGCACATGTGAGCAGAATCCTTTCCATGATGAAGAAAACGCCCTTTACAACATCCACCCAAGTGAAGAACACTCACCAGTAAGGAGGTGCTTCAGTATTTCAGTCTACCATAAAGAAAAGACTTCATGAGAGAAAATTCAGAGTTCATCACAATGTGAAAAGCATTAATCAGCCTAGAAAGGCCAGATTAGACGTTAAATAAAAATATTATAAGAAGCCCAGCCCAGTCCTGGAAAGACATTCTTTTCACAGATGACATTAAGATCGACCTGTACCAGAATGATGGGAAGAATAAAGTATGCAGAAGGCTTGGAATGACTTGTGATCCAAAACAGACCACATCCTCTGTAACAAATAATGGAGGCAATGTGATGGCATGGTCATGCATGGCTTCCAATGGCACTGGGTCATTAGAGTTTTTTGAAGATGTGACTGATGACAGAATCATCCGGAGGAATTCTGAAGTGTAAAGGGCTATACTTTCTGCTTAGATGCAGCAAGGTTGATTGGACAGCGCTTCACAATACAGATGGACGATGACCCAAAACATTAGTAACTATGGAGTTTTGTAAGGCATAGAAGTGTAATATAATGCATTGGCTGAGTCAATCACCGGATCTCAACCCTATCGAGCAGCATTTCACATGCTTATTTCAAATCTTTAGGCAGAAATACCCACAAACTAGCAATAACTGAAGTCAGCTGCATTAAAGGCCTGGCAAAGCATCACAAAGGAGGAAATCCAGTGGTTAGTGACGTCCATGGCTTCCAGACTTCAGATAAACATTGTCTGCAAATGATTCTCTATAAAGAATTAAAAATGTACATTTTTTAATGGTAAAATTAATTTGTCAAATTACTTTTGAGCCCATGAAATTAATATTTTTGTTCAACCCCTTCAATTAAACTTGGAAGTCTCCACTTCAATTGCATCTCAGTTGTTTGATTTTAAATAAAAAATAGTGGCATGCAGAGCCCAAATCTAGAAGATTCGGTCATTGCCCAAATATTTCTGGACCAAACTGTATCTATTGGACAGTCTCATCTTGAAGAAAATCTGTCACTTGCCATATATATGGGGTTTTTTTACCTCTTCTTTATGCCACTGTTCCTAAGTTTTGATCCCCTCTTCATTTTTGGGCTCCTGATGTGAATTTAGTAATCTTAGTCAAGGAGGCATGATCCACAGAATACAGTTACAAATGTCCTGTCACTAGCTCAAGTAATTGAGCTTAATTCCTTGCTAAAGCCCCTGAGCTCCCCTGAATAGGAGTCTCTTTTTCTTTTTGCACTGTATCACTTCATTACCGAGGCATCCACATTTGTTGCTTTTGGCGCTCAGTGTTGGATTTCGGTTTGTAGGCTAAGTGGGCATTTCTCCTAAATCTAGTGTAATAGATGTCTCAATGTCTTTCAAATTAGTGGATCATATAAAATATAAACCTTAAAATTATCAATTTTATTAGATATGTATTAAAAGAAAAAATCGACACAACACAAGAAATATAAACAATTTTATCTCCCTAGTGTGATGGATACATTTCTTCATACCAGGCAACACCAAATATAGCCTGATACACCCTAATGTGTTATCCTATTAAAATAAATTTCCTAGACGCCGAGGCTGACACCCTACAATAAAGTGATAAATGGCTCCACTGTCCACCAGTGGTTGTCCCTAGATGACCCTATTTTACCCTAAACTGTTAATTATCTTATCTTATAGGCAGTATTAAAGGTCATATGTGAGGCGTATACAGGGTGGATACACAAGTGGAGGATTAATCTATAGACGGTCATACCTATGTGCTTTGTGGAGGATCACATACACCCTTTCTCAGCTCCTATAATTGATGAACAATATGCTGTCCGCATTTATAATTAGTAAATCCGGTTGCTGGTTGCTTATCTTTCTACTTTCACACCTCAACACGTTTCCCAGTATCTTGGTTCATCACGAGGCTCGGATAGTAGGTGGAAAAATGTATAAGACTTCCAGCATTGGGCTTTTCTTCAGAATAAGTTTTGGGGGCATTTTCCCTCTTTTCTCCAAGATGCAGACAATCACAACTGAGACTGCTAGAAGCTAGCACTTTGTGATTAGCAGCATCAGGGAGGGAGGGTTCAAAGTGCACAACACCAAAAGACTACTCTGGAGAAACACCCACTTAGCCTAAAAACTGAAATCCAAAATACTGTTTGTGAAAAGCAACAAAAATTAATATTTCCGCAATGGAGTGAAGCAACACAAAACAGAAAAGAACAGCAGAATCTGGGGAGCTCAGGGAATTTTACAAAGTACTAATATCAAATTTTTGAAGCAAGTGACAGGCAATTTTTATGGATCACCCTGTCACGGCCAACATACAGAGCACAAAAAAGGGAACCATATCTTAGGAAGAGATAGCAAAACAAAATAAAATAATCTAGGCTCTAGAAAACAGTGGTATTTAGGCAAGGTTAAAAAATACATGTTTATGGCAACTGAGAGGTCTACTTAAACCATTGATAAATGTCCAAAGGATATGTCAAAAATGATTGACACGTGCAAAACCCATTTCTCACCAAACAGCACTCAAGGTTTTATATAGACATCAAAGAAGAAGGCTGCGAACTGCATGTTAATTTCATATTGGAGAAAATTCCTTTCAGAATAGAGACCTGGGTGAGTCTCCAGAGATCTTTACTCTTATCCTGTAATATATTTTTCTAGAAGTGCATCCCCACTCTCCTTGAACTTGTCTTGTGAATTTAACATTACATTATGTGGCAGAGAGTTCCATAATCTCACTGCTCTTACAGTTAGTAATCACTGTCTGTGAGGATGGTGAAACCTTCTTTCCTCACTTTTGGGGGCAGACATAAGACCATGTCGCATTGCAATCCTCGAACTGACCAATGACTCTCCTGACCTGAGCTTGACAGCTCCATATAATTACATCACACTTTCACTCTCAGGTCAGGAGAGGTGCCAGACTAGTCCATGCACTGCGATGTGATCCTCACAGGACAAATCTGGCCATCTGTCTGTGCCCTTACTTTCTTAAATATTCAGTTTTGTTAAGCATTTGGTTTGACTGACAGCACTGTGGTTGTTCAATGCTAAAATGAATCATCAAAAATACAAACTGCCTAATATTTGTATTTTAATAGTAGATTTTAGAATCATCTTGGTACATCATCTGTCACTACATTACAATAAACCATTCACCCAAATCTTTTATTCATAGTGCATGTGTATTTTGCCTGATGAAACTGTTCACGAGATGTTTTCTACAAACCAGTATTGGCGCTCTCTGCTTGACTATAAGTCAGGTACAGTTTTTCCAAGTAAAATGTAAATAATAAGTGTCACAATTTAGAGGAAACCACACTTATTATTTATCGTACAAGTCCCCTTATCTCTCTCCTTCTTTATCTTGCCGAGACTTCTGGCACAAAATTCTGGCTGCTCGGCACTCCAAACTCAGCACAGATCCAGCTCTCCGCAGCATGTGTTACAGATATAATTGCATTGAGCTGGACTCTGGCCCAGACTCTCCTCACACTCATCCCCTGTTCTGCAGAGAAGAGAGGGTGAAAGAACCAGCCTTGAAAGCCTGCAAATTGCCGAGATGTAAATTAGCCGCTATGCAAATGCGAAAAATATGCAAATAAGCCATGCATAAAAATGATTGCTCTAACGAGAAGTACACCCCGTTTATTCATTAGGATAATTTCTGTTATACATTGTTTCACAGTATTTTGCATTGTCTCCAGTAATATGAATATTTAACTTCATTACGCGAGGTCTGATTTCCATTTTTTGGGCTGCTGTGTGATGATATAAACAATTAGTGTTAAATGATAATGTTAAAAGGTGTGTGGAGTTTATAAAAGCTCCATTTCTTTCCTCGCACCCGTTTTTACCAGCTGCCATATTTCTCCCCGACTTCTCCAGTTGCTGTAATTACTATAATAATTTATAAGGTGCCGAGCTACTGTGCAGGATAGGGTGCAAGAAGGCCTTAAATATTCATATAGTAATGGATTGATGAGTGTGCTCATAAACTTCCACTGGAGGATTAAACTACTTAACTATTCACTGTGCTTGAAAAGGATGACCCCACTTAAAATCCTGGTGTCGGCTTCTTGCCATGTTGATAATTATTCAGGGGATTAGTGACAGTGAAACAGTGGTTCTGGTTTACTTTTTTAAGGCGGAAATGCATTTTTTGTGTTACAGTAACAGTGAAATTTGTTGAATGCTTAAGGGTATTTGTGCAGAAACAATTCTGTTTTATTAGAGAGCTCGGATTCATGGCGACTCGAGAAACATGTCATCTGTATTTTGTTCTTTTTCCATACTTTTATTGATTTCACATGAAACTCACAACTGATGGCCCTAGAAGATGAGGCTCAATTTCATGAGTTGGTAAGAAAGAGAATTGCACTTAAACAGAATTTCCTGAATTCTGAGGACTCTCAACTCTAAATATTTTTCTATCTACTGGCTAACACGGTACAAAGATATACATCTTTACTGTATCTGAATTCCTTGGACACTAACCGTCAACTTTTTGTAACGCACAATGATTTCTTCCTTAAAGCTTTCGAGCTGTTTGCTTTCTTGCTATTTTGACCATATATACATTGAATAGTGATGGTTGTGGAGTCTACAAGGAAAAGTGAGGTCTTCAGTTAGAACCAAGATCATGCCTTCCTTGTGATGCCCCGGAGGGCTCAGAAATTGTCTGCATTAATCCCTTACACTACTACTAGCAAGTAAAAGGAGTGATTTGATCTTTCCCCAAAGTTGCGATGCTTGTTGAGGAGAGAGACCTCTTTATGTTCCCAACATTTATGGAGAATAATGCTTCAGTCATAGGAACTCTCTTTGATAGATAAAACCCTATAAATGAAACACGGACCTAATCAAGCCTTATAGTATGTTTCCGGAAGATTTCTCCCGTGCATCCCCCCTACTATGGAACTCTCTACCACAACATATCAGACTCTCGCCTACCGTGGAAACCTTCAAAAAGAACCTGAAGACCTACCTCTTCCGACAAGCCTACAACCTGCAGTAACCACAGATCCACCAAACCGCTGCACGACCAGCTCTACCCTCGCCTACTGTATCCTCACCCATCCCTTGTAGATTGTGAGCCCTCACGGGCAGGATCCTCTCTCCTCCTGTAGCAGTCATGACTTGTACTTTTTAAGATTACTTTACTCGTTTTTATTATGTATACCTCTTTTCACATGTAAAGCGCCATGGAATAAATAGCGCTATAATAATAAATCTTAATAATACTAATATCGCTGATAATATCTTAAGTCATGTTGCAAAGCCTATAAAGGGTCTGCATGTTGACTTTAAGGGTAGTTACCTTTACTAAACTGACAGATTTTTTTTCTAACTCTAGGGAAGAACTAAATTGCAAACAGTTTTCACAGACAGCATTGTACAGACTATATAGCCCTTCTCCCCCCCATACACTTTAAATAGCTGTCCATCGTTTGTCCGATCGTTCCGGCAACAGCTATCTCAATTCTCCCACACAAATTGCTCTTTCAAGCTTTCTATGAAAGAGCAATTTCCGGACTCCTCTGGTGGTGGCCTATCTCCTGGAGAACAAAACTATTGGCAGTCCAAAGTCGGACATGGCGGATCTGTATTTCCCCCAAAAATCACTTGTCATGGGGCTCCAATACACAAACATGTCAAAATTGACAGGTTTGGTCAACATAAGTTTAATGTACTGGGGACATTAAAAATTTCTACACCAACTGGCGGTCTCTACAAGAAGAAATATTGAGCTTATAGAGTAACAAATACTAATAAGTATGTCCAAAGTGGTATCTCTATTCAAAAAAAACACACCAGCAATTTTTTAATTAGGAGATAATAGAATGATAATGCTTTATTCACTTGTACGATCAGTCTGCTTCAAAAAAGTACTATTTATCTAGTTTCTGGCAACACCCAACACTGAATAATTCACGAAGCTCTAATTTACTGTTAGTTACAGTTTGTACTAAATATTTTAATAAGTTATACAAGTTAGTCTGATGGACAATATCTGTTTTTTACAAACTTTTTTAGCACGTTTTGATCATACGTGGGGTCACCGTGGCATAGATATTCGATATCCGTTACTTTCTCTGGACATCCATGTCTTTTTTTCAATAGGTTCCTATCAACACAAATAATTGGCTTCTCAGGGGTGGGTCCGATATATGAAAAAGAGATTGCCAAAATAAAGACAGGCCCTTTAAGGATCACATGATTTTTAGAGATTTTTACCTTAAATTATGACAAATTTAAAGTGAACCTATCAACTCATTTTTCGTATATAAGCTGCAGCCACCGCCTTTAGGGGCTTATCTATAGCAAGCTATAATGCTGTAGATAAGCCCCCGATGTAACCTGAAAGAGAAGAAAAACAAGTTAGATTATACTCACCCATGGGGCGGTCAGGTCCGATGGGTGTCGCAGGTCTGGGTCCAGCGCCTCTCATCTTCCTTGCTTCGGTCGTGGCTCCGGCACAGGCGTACTGCTCTGCCCTGTAGGGGGCAGAGTAAAGTACTGCAGTGCGCAAGCGCCAGGAAAGGTTAGAGAGGTCCAGTGCTCCTCCTCAGGGCAGAGCAGTACGCCTGTGCCGGAGCCGCGAAAGAACCAAGGAAGATGACGACATCACATGAAGATGGGAGGCGCCACACCCCGGACCTGCGACACCCATCGGACTGGACCGCACCCCGGGTGAGTATAATATAACTTGTTTTTCTTATTTTTCAGGTTACATCGGGGGCTTATCTACAGCATTACAGAATGCTGTAGATAAGCCCCTAAAGGCGGTCGCCACACCTTATATATAAAAAATGAGGTGACAGGTTCCCTTTAAATGTTGTAACTTTTTATTTTAAAGTTATTTTTATGATTTATGTTAAGTCAGAATTTTTACCCAAAAGAAAAAGTGAAATGATAAATTTATCCTGTCTTTTCTTTTTTAAGTTTCCCATGATGATGAATTAAACTAATATCAGATTTGCAGATTTGTAGACAGTACGTGCCATCTTTTATCTTGCTGGCAACACTGTGCTCAGTGATGTGACTTTTGGTAAGTTGTGTATTTCTGTTGTCTGGGATACAGCACAAATCTGATTCTTCACTGAATAAAGTTCAGATAAAACTGTATCGTATCTCAGTGTAGCAGAATGATGAAATCTATCTGAACAGATATATCCTTCAACACACAGGACAAATAGTAAATTGTTCATAGACAAAGAAATAACCTGGAACCTACAAAGAAAATGGGCAACGGATGCATATCATAATAAAATATTTCAGATTATTCCTATATATACAAAAAGGCACAATTTAAAATGAACCTCATGATGGACAAAAGCATCACCACAAGGGACAGCATGATCATAGTAACATAGTTATTTAGGAAGTCTTTAATTCCATCTAGTTCAACCCATATCATATCCCAACATGGTTGTTAGGCATCAGCTGGACCTGAACTTGGATCTGAGGAGTCTGTGGTCTCCCATCCAGGTCCAGCCAAGGCAGATGCTGCTCAGCTTCACCGTCAGTCCCAATGCCTAGACAATACAAGAGAAGTACAAGCTGTCTCCAGGGTCTTTGTTAATAGTGGCCTTAAGCATAGATTACAGAAGGAGACAGGGCTGTTACAGCCTAAGTCCAGGTTTTCCTGCACTGAGCATGCCTGTGACATTGCGGACCGTGATTGGTGTTTTGGTGTCAGCTGATCCGGTGACTTGGCACAGCCTGATTGGTCACGGGTGACGTCATCAGTGAAGCGATTAACGAGATGGCTGGGGGCAGGGCTTAGCCCTTAAATAGCCTGGCTGCAGGCGCAGCCAGATCATACTAAATAGGTCGTGCTCATGTGTGGACGCATCAGAATCTGGGCTCCACGTGCTCTCTAGTTTTGCTCTCCGGGAGCTGCTGATGCCAGAGATATCTCGGCTAATTAGCACAGGTCCTTCAGGCAGGTTCGTTGATGCTAAGCAGGTAATCAGTGTGGCGCAGTCTAGCTCCGACAGAGGGTAGCTGTACACCCTGAGCAGACGGTGGGGTGCGTAACCTGGGCATCGCCTGCCAGCTGAACAAAGAGTTGCTCAGTCCGGTCACACACCGGCTGGCAGCACGTACGCCTGACGTGAGTCGCATGCACTTCCTAAATGGCTGGCAAGTGGCTTCTGTGCAGTTAACAGGGCCACATCTACGCCAGCCTACAGCACATCTCCCGTGAAGTTAACGGAGATAGTACAAATCCAATATCTTGCTTAGTGTGAAGTAACACAGGCAAGTCCTTATACAGTACAGACCAAAAGTTTGGACACACCTTCTCATTCAAAGATTCTTCTGTATTTTCATGACTATGAAAATTGTAGAATCACACTGAAGGCATCAAAACTATGAATTAACACATGTGGAATTATACATTACACTTTACAAAAAAGTGTGAAACAACTGAAAATATGTCTTATATTCTAGGTTCTTCAAAGCAGCCACCTTTTGCTTTGATTACTGCTTTGCACGCAGAAAAGGTGAACGGCTGGACTCCCACCATGAAGCATGGAGGAGGTGGTGTGATGGTGTGGGGGTGCTTTACTGTTGACACTGTTGGGGATTATTCAAAATTGAAGCGGTGAGCGGTCCAGCTCACCCCAAACCATCTCGACTGGGTTCAGGTCTGGTGACTGTGGAGGCCAGGTCATCTGTCATAGCACCCCAACACTCTCCTTCTTGGTCAAATAGCCCTTACACAGCCTGGAGGTGTGTTTGGGGTCATTGTGCTGTTGAAAAATAAATGATGGTCCAACTAAACGCAAACCGGATGGAATAGAATGCCGCTGCAAGATGCTGTGGTAGCCATTCTGGTTCAGTATGCCTTCAATATTGAATAAATCCCCAACAGTGTCACCAGCAAAGCACCCCCACATCATCACACCACCTCCTCCATGCTTCACGGTGGGAACCAGGCATGTAGAGTCCATCCGTTCACCTTTTCTGCGTGCGAAGCAGTAATCAAAGCAAAAGGTGGCTACTTTGAAGAACCTAGAATGTAAGACATGTTTTCAGTTGTTTCACACTTTTTTTGTAAAGTGTAATGTATAATTTCACAATTGTTAATTCATAGTTTTGATGCCTTCAGTGTGATTCTAGAATTTTCACAGTCATGAAAATACAGAAAAATCGTTGAATGAGAAGGTGTGTCCAAACTTTTGGTCTGTACTGTATTTCTGTTGTCAGTTTTCACCCTCGTACCCAAGGGGTGTTCGGCCGCAGAATCTCTAGTTGCACCGCGGACCCCAGGGTTCGGTTGCTCCCTATTATTTAATAAAGTTGCAACCGTCCCCTTAACAATGGTGATCCAGAGGAAGGCAAAAAAAAACCATGAGGCAACAGTAAGCTTCACATTGGGGAAAAAAATTCCTTCCCGACTCCACATACGGCAATCAGACTAGCTCCGTGGATCAACACAAAATCATGATGGCAACGAGGAATAAATGATGGTTTTGTGTAAAATGAATCCAAGCAGGACAATGTACAATGAATAAAAGATACAGAAATATCGGATCAAAAAATAATATAATTAATGAAATGCAATAATAATAAAAAAAATCATATATGACGAATATAATGAAGTAATAAGGCTAATCATGTACAAAACCTGAACAGGAGTCAAATCAGTATGGTAAAATGACCCCAAAATATACCATACATAGATGTCTAAAATGTATCAGATAAAAGTGCAAATAATTAGAAAAATCATAACAAAAAATAATATCATGTGTTTAAATAAAGGTCTACCATAAAAAAAATCGATAAATAAGCTAGTGCTAAAATTAATAGAGTAAACCTATTTGTGAACAGAGTTTGAATACCCATATCAAATCTCCCCTCCGAAGTACAACACGTGAAGAAACAGCACCACACTGGTCCATGGGTGATGTCTGGTATTGTAGTTGAAAATGCGTAAACTCAAATGCAATATCAACTATAGACCATGGACAAGTGTGGTGCTTTATAGTGACGAGTGAACAAGCTCGGATAAGGTGTTATCTGAGCATGCTTGTGTGCTAATTGAGTGACTTCGGCGTGCTTAAAAATATATTCAAGTTCCCACAGCTGCATGTCTCGTGGCTGTTCAACAGCCGTAACACATGCAGGGATTGCCTGGACAGGTGACCGGGACAAGTTTAGTATAAGGCACATTCAATTCACAGTGAATAGATTTAATATGAGTCAAATTTATTGGTCAAATTCAAGAAGCCAAATCAAATTTCAGCAGCTTCGCTCATCACTAGCTGTAGCCCTTTCTTTTTGAGAAGAACAGGCAAGAAGACAACCTCGAAAGGTCTTTCTAGCCAACAAATAATGAGTACAAACACAGTGGCATGGTTTCAACATAAGAACACTACCATACAGTGTGCAAATAATACCATCCTAATGTACAAAGTAATGACCATAGTAGATAAGAAGAAATACAGTCAGTAATCATTAGTCTGTATAAAAATAAATGTGTTTCAAAGTGAAACAGCCGTCACACAGTTTTTATGAAAAACACTCACCCTCTCCCTTCCATTTTTTATAACAATGGAAGAATTTTTAGGATACGTTTGCACTTTGAGTATTTGGTCAGTATTTTACATCAGTATTTGTAAAGCGAAAACCAGAAGTGGAACAATCAGAGGAAAAGTATAATAGAAACACATCACCACTTCTGTATTTCTTAGATGCTTTTGGCTCACAAATACAAAGATAAAAAGCTCACCAAATACTCAACGTGTGCACATGGCCTTGTACAAATTGGTGAGTACCGTCTTTTTGCTTTTATGTCATGGAGTTTTGTTCCCCTTATATTTAGTTGCTGAGCACCATCGCAACTATTACCTCCTAAATTTTAGCTTTCTTATTGTTTTCAAAGTGCCATAGTTAGTGAGCAGTGTTAATTGATGTTTTACCTGTGTTGGACTTTGCCATTCAAAGTAATGACACTGCAATGCCTTAATAGTAGAACTAAAGGGAAATAATAATGTCATAAAGTGCATTTCTATACACTGCACAAACAATATTTGAAAAGCAAGATACCAACATTGTTTTTACTGTATTTAAAGAGGTGGTCAACTACAATCTGTAGTGGGCAGATCGATATTAACCTTGGAAATAAAGCTTTCTTCAAATACCTTACAAATGTGTCTGCGAGCGGCGCCATCGCTGTACGCCCATCCCTTCACCTGACCTCCGGCTGGAGCTGCCTCTGATGTCCAGTGATGTCACCTCATTTTCCAATTAGCAAGGGTTAGTGTATCTCCTCTCACTCAAACTTTTTTGTAGGCTGCAAAGTGAGCAAAATTCACACCCCAACACAGTCCACACACCCCGGATACACAACATGCTGCCACCACTCATCAGTCACACGGGGTGATGAGTCCTCAATGTATACAATACTATCCGACAGTCAAAAGGCCACACACTCTCTGAAAGGCTTTAGATTCTTTAGACAATATCAGGACCTAATTAATAAAGTTTGATGCTTCAATATAAAAATACAGTGCTTACAAGAAAAGGTATAAAAAGAGAAATAATAAAGCGACAAACAAATAAGCAAAACAGTTATAAAATAAAAATGGAGAAGCAACAAAAATACCTAAATGTTTTCATCTAAAGTTATTTTTCTGTTTCTTCATGCTTCAGAATTTGATCGGGCAGTCAAGTGTTTGTCTGCCGGCTTCTCTATCCGCTGGGTCACTGAAGATCCAGTTGCTGTCATGGTGCTACTGATTACCTTTTCTCTTTCTGTCCACTCCTTTCTTACAGCCGGTGTTTTCCTTTTGCTATTTGGCCTATCATATCACTCTGCAGAGGATTCTATTTAAACCTCACTGCTTCCTCTGTTCCTTGCTGGTGATAGTTTACAACTACCCAGTTTATTGGTGAATGAGTAGTCCTTATTTGTGTCAGTTATTTGATGTTAACTCTAGGAGTTATCTGCGTGGTTTTGGATGTGTGTATATTTCCTAATCCTCTCCCATTTGGTTTGTCTCTCCTACTGTTGCCTTGTTTTCCACTTTGTTGTTTCATTTGCATTTTTGTAGGATGCAATTTCCTTTCATCCCCTGTCCGTCTGGTTTGTGCTATTCGTTTCACGTCAGTCCCATACCTCCCTGGGAGGGAATAGTTTCAATGTGCATTCAGGAGCATAGTAAGGTTGGAGATCCAGACCTTTCTACCTTCAATAGTACCCCTAGGACAGGAATAGTGAGGGTCCCAGCTCCAGGGACAGTTGCAGGACCCGCTATCCCTTACTACAGACTAACACATCATGACATTTTCACCAGCCCACTGCATTCCTTGTGTACTGAAAGACCATCATGGACGCAGTGAATGCCTTGACCGTGCAGTTATGGTCCTTGTCATTGGAGGTAGCCGAAATCAAGCAGCCACAACAGCATGTGAACAGCTATGTTGGTTATGCTAAATCTAAAACCACCCTGTAAACCCCTGGTAAATTTGCTGGACTGTTTCAAATGGGACCAAAGTAAGTTTTCTATTTTTCTTTCTTCGTGTAAATTATTTTTTTGTCTCCATTCTGTTTCATCCAGAAGTAAGAGTCAATATGTGAGTATTGTTCTGTTGTTGCTCTGTGGAAATGATCAGGATTGGGCATTTCCTCTGCCTGAGGATTCTCCTGTTTTTTTCTCTGTAGACACTTTTTTCTCTGCTCTGAGACTCATTTGTGATGACCTCGATATAGTGGTGGTTGCTGAATCAATGGTACGCAAGTTGGTTTAGGGACAACGTAGTGTGGAGGAGTACTGTTCTCAGTTCAGAAGCTGGGCTGTAGAGACCTCCTGGAATGATCCAGTTGTCCGCAGTCAATTTTGCCAGGGTCTTTCCAGCCAGATATGGGATATAATGGTTTATAGTCCCTCCCCATTTTCTCGGAGTGAGACCATGCCACTGGCAGCACGTTTGGACAGACGTCTTAGGGATAAGATAAGAAAACATTTGAGGATGTTTTTGGGACTTCCCCCTTTCTTCCAACTGAGTCTGAAGAATTGCAGATTGGGGCCTGAAGAGCTTCCATGTAACGGATAATATTAAAAACTCCTGCTCATTTCAGTCTGTACTGCAGTGGAATGGGTCATGTGGTGATCCAGTGTCTCAGATACAATAAAGAATTTCTTAAAGCTAAGGAAAGGGAAGAAAAAGAGTCACTAGTTTGTAAGAACACTTTCTGGAGGTTTTAGGCTGTCTCACATGCAGACTATAGGTTGTTTTTTACAGGTTTCTTTGCATACCAAATCTGGAGTCATAGTTACCTCTGCATTTGTTAACTCATGTTCCGCCTTAGATCTCATTTACAGTGAATTTACTGGTAAGTGTGAGTATACAGTTACAGCTCTTGGTCATCCTGTTCAAGTAGTTCACCACTTATCCAGACTCATGTTACTTCTAAGGTTGAGAATATATGCATGAATGTGGGTATGCTACACACAGAATCTATTTAAATTATTGCTGTACCTTCCTTGTCAGCTAAAATTATTTTGGGTAGAGTTGAGCGAAACAGGTCGGTAAGATTCAAAAGTCGCCGACTTTCGCCAAAGTTGTGTTTCGTTGGCCGAAACACGACCATAGCGTGAGGTCGGCCATGCGGTCGTCGAAACGAGCGCCAAAGTCGAGTTTCCCAGAATGCTTTCAGGTGTCTTTTTTCAGCCAATGAGCAAGGACACACACTGTGGGCAACGAGATGACATGAGCAGCGGCCACCACCATCTTAGAGAAGGGCATTGCAGTGATTGGCTTGCTTTGGGGGGCGTCACAGTGTCTATAAAAGCCCTCACCGCCGACCGCCATTTTACTTCTGCTGATCTTAACAGTAGGGAGAGGTTGCTTGCTGTTTATCAGTAGGGAGAGAGTTAGGGCTGGAAAGAGAAGTTCTTCTGTGCTTGTGCTGATAGCAATTGTGCTGTACAGTTAGTGTGCAGTGACAGGGGAGGATTTTATTGTGTGCAGCAGCGCTGGTTATTAGGCTGCCTGATAGCTGTATTGCTGTGTGCAGACTGCTGTTTACACAGCACTAATACTTTTATTTTTTTCTGTACAGTTACTGAGCGTTCATTTTTTCCCACACCGTATAGAGCTGTACACTCCTCACACACTATCGTGTACCGGCTGGTCTCACGGACAAATACATGCTGACTTTCTGTGTGTGACTCCGGAAATATATATGGAGATTTACAATTTCCCCTACACTGTATACAGCTGTACGCTTCTGATACAGTACCCTTTTTCTGCTTTTTGTATTCTGGTCAAATCCATACTGAGTGAGCATCTGTGTGTTACTCCGGAAATATATACAGAGATTTAAAATTACCCCAACACTGTTTACAGCTGAACACTACTGATACAGTACCATATATCTGCTGGTATTTTGGGTACATGGTGGAAGAGGACGTAGACGGGGGGGCCAGCTGTTATTCCCCATTGACTTGCATTGGGGTCAGGTTTCGTTTTTTTGTCGACCTTCGACTTTTGCCACGAGCTAGTCGGCCGATCTCGACATTTGCGAAAGTCAGGTGGTCCGAAACCCGACTCGACCCGAAAAAAGGCAAAGTCGCTCATCTCTAGTTTTGGGTACTCCCTGGTTGCTTAAACACAATCCTACTATCAATTGAGAGACTTAAGACTTAAGAGGTTAAGTCTTTTGTGGAATAACTGTTTTTCCCGTCGTTTATCTAAATCCCTGTCCTCTATGAAATCTCCTCCTCCTTCCGTTTTGGTTCAGGATTCGGTGACTGAGGGTGAAGTTCCTCAGATGCACCCTGCCAAGGTGCAGGCCGTCCGTATTGGGTATGTATATTCGCAGGAACGCGGGATACAGTGATGGGACGCAGACAGCAGAGCAAGGGTTAACGGGTTTATTTACAGGGGAAATACTTTGCGCAGGGAGGTAAAGGGGTAAACAGTATTAAAGAAACAGTATTAAAGACACAGTACAATACAATGGTTCAAATCTTGGCAAACGAATAAGGAAGTTGATACTGCAGCTCCTGCTGCGAACTCAAAGGTGCCGGCAACGGCCGACACAGGGTCCTCATTAATTGGGTCAAACAGACAATACTCCCCGTCTTCTGGTAACAGTGGTCGGTCTCCTAAACCTTCCACTGCCCCTTGTCCATATACTGGAGCTTCCGGCAGAGGTTACGGGCTACGGTGCTGGCTAAGCCGGACGTGACTCCTGCACAACTCTCCTGACAGTCTCAGTCAAGTGAGCCCAAAGTGGCCGACGGCAAAGGGGGTCACGAACTGGTATGGGTCCCACATGGCCCAGGAACTGTTTAATGGCACGGTCAGGGTGCAAGGGTCTGTCCTGTCCTCAGTCACTCATAGGGGGGACGTGGGTAGTACCCACGGACACAGAGACCGGAGTCACACCGTGCGTTTGTTTCTCTCTGGTCCCCGCTGTTGGCGGCGGATGAGGACAGACCCTGGCTTGCATACTGCGGGTTCTCTAAGGGCCGGGCGCTTCTCTCTCAGGTTGCTGCACGGCTAGCTCAGCTCTACTCGGTGGACCCGGCTTAGCTCTGTGTATGCAGCTCAGCTCCGCACGGTTCTGCTCTGCTCTGTACAGCTCTGCACCGGTCCCTCCCTCTAGAGTGTTGCTGGGCACTCTTGGCTCTGTAGGTGACAGAGCCCTCTCTATGCGACCCGTCGTAGCGTCGGTACCCCATGCAGGGGTAAATCCACAACAGTGTCACCAGCAAAGCACCCCCACACGATCACACCTCCTCCTCCATGCTTCACGGTGGGAACCAGGCATGTAAAGTCCATCCGTTCACCTTTTCTGCGTGCAAAGCAGTAATCAAAGCAAAAGGTGGCTACTTTGAAGAACCTAGAATATAAGACATATTTTCAGTTGTTTCACACTTTTTTGTAAAGTGTAATGTATACTTCCACATGTGTTAATTCATAGTTTTGATGCCTTCAGTGTGATTCTACAATTTTCATAGCCATGAAAATACAGAAAAATCTTTGAATGAGAAGGTGTGTCCAAACTTTGGGTCTGTACTGTATATTTATTTATTTTACTCACTTATATAGCACCATTAATTCCTCAGCGCTTTACAGACTATCCAGAATTACCCCCAGCCTCAGGGGCACCTTCATGGACCCCACCCTGAAGAGTCCCAAAATCTACCAGGAAATTACCAAATGCAAACATAAGGAGAAGGTTACCATTTACCCAATGTACAACCCTCCACCACAAATTTTGCGACCAACTCCAAGAACTTCCTCACCATCCCTCGCTGAATTGACCCAACGACACCCCCGTCCACCATTTCTGATAATTCAACCTTACTTGAACCCCCCAAATTAAAGGGTGGGAGGCTATGACCTTTACTCTTGGTGCCTTGTGCAGATTGATAGCCCCCACTGCCTCTCAGATAATATATGAGCCTGCTCTATTGTCAGTGAGCCACCCTCCCAGAGCAGTGGGGTACTCGGATCCGAGCCTATTAATTTCTATGGGGGATGTCACGGCAACACAGCTCGGTCCGTGGCCCTGGGAGCTCACCCATAAATGTGGGATATTTACAGGGGAATTGAATGTTGGTATGGGGATTCGTGACGCCACTTGTAGTACCTGGTCAGGGTTACCAGCGCTGCTGTGCAGATCCACTGAAGGGTTGGTGTGGTGCAGCTAGCTGTTAGGCCTCCCACAGGTGAGGCTAAGTCCTTCATGGCAGGTAGTTGTATAGGGGAGCAGGACAGAGGGGAACCCGGCAGTTAGTGGTAAGAAGTTAGACACGCACACAAGTCACTTTGGTACCTTTACTGAAGATGTTGCAGGCACTCCACGGAGCACTGTAGGGTGAAAGGTGCACATCCAGATTCTCCCACTGAGTAGGTGTGTGGTCTCCTGTTCCTTGCCTTACTATAATAAAGTCCTGGCCGGCATGAAGCTGGGCCTAACTTAGTCTCCGTCCTGCACCTGGCTGACCTTGTGGTTGGACCTTTTCTTGAAGCACACAGTCCCGACTTGCAGTGCCCTGCCTGCCGGACTCTATCCTCCTGGCCCAGTTACGTATCAGCTCTATGGTAGTCCCGGGACCAATAGTCCTCCAGAAACTCAGGTGTTCTCCTATGGGTCGTGGAGATCCCTATAGGCTCGGACCCCGGCGTCCGGTAGTACTCATTGAGGTGAGCGGTCGAGGCTCCTCTGCCTCTTTTTACTACTCTTTTCCACTTGCCTTCGGCCTACTCGGGCCCTCACACGACTACACACACTGGCAGTTGGTGGGCTGCCTCTTCGCCACTCTCAGAGCGTCGGCACGCTTCTGGCTCTCAACTTGAGCTATGGAGTCCCTTGCTGCAAACTCCACTTGTCTGCTCTGTCTGCAGACTACTCACTTGTCTCAGCTATGACTAGACTGGAATGGATTCGACTCCACTCTACTAGACTCCACTTTACTGAACTGCACTGCACTGCAGTCTCTCAAATCTGAACTCTGACTCCAATCTGCTTTCTAACTCTCTGACTCTCTCCCTACCTTCACCCTCCTTATATATACCTATCCGGCTCCCTCTGGTGGTCTTAGGGATGGGTGAAGGTGTGTGTATGAATTAGGACCTCTAGTGGTTAAATCTTTTAGTGCACCCTTCCAGGAGATGTGGGAATCCTAGCACAGCTGGGCTCCACATCAGCACCCCCCTTTTACCAACCACCTTAAACATTTGACCCCACAGAGCCTGCGTGACTTTTACTCTTATAAATTTCACCCATGCTTGCATAATAAAAGGCCGATTTGGTCAATTAATCCAAACATTACAATAAATAACTTGTCAGTAAGGAGGTTCTTGGAGCTCTTAAACCTTGCTGAAACCAATAAATAAAAATGAACTATCCAGCATTACCGCCAGCTGCAACCACAGGCTCGGAGGCATCTTTGTTGTCAGAAAATTTATTCCATAATACTGACTCCCAGCCATTCTCCTCTTATGGGAAAGAAGAGAGAGAGTGAGAAAAAGAAGGGAGGTAAAAACAATCAACTAAATTTTTTAAACAGACCCTTTAATCCTTAATCAATAAACAGGTGCCTCCGATTCAACCCCATCCCCTAATCCACCCCTCCCTCACATCAAATGAGGTGGCACATAAAGTTTGTATCTCATTGACTCCTACTTACCTATCTTCTGATCCACCTCAGCTGGGAGTCCCCTTTTTTAGTCTCAGTTGCTGCTCCAATACAGAAAGAATGAGATGAGAACCTGTCAGCCTCGAACCTCAAAAATTCCAGGCATTTCCTGATAATTGCCACAAACTGATACTGAGACAGAAAAGACCCATCTTTGTGCTTCAACAATGGGTATCAAAGATCCACTTCTAAATTTAAATAACTTTTAAAACTCTATTCCGAACCCATTGCCCCCTCAATGCCTCCAAAACAACCCGTTTCTCTCTTCCAACTCGATCTGTTTTTGACCGCCGCACCCAAAACTTGACAGCATCAACCAAAGCAACCACATCCTGACCGAATACACCACCCTCTTTAACCCAAGATGGAGACATCAACTTACCTATTCTCATGGCCACAAAAATGCCCACGAAAAAGCCAGCCAAATCAATGTCTTCTCAAACTGAGAGCTGCATACTCATGCCAAACTGATCCCCAATCCCTCCAGAAGATTAAATGAAACTGACAGATAAGTATCGATCCTAGTGAACTCTTTCCTAAAACCCTTCAGTGTCTGACACACAAGAAAATGTTTTGTGATATCCTCCAAACCCCTAAACTTCCAACCAAATGCTACCTCCACCATACAGCGATTAACTCTTGAAATAGACCAGCTTTCTGATGCCACCAGACTTAACCAACAAAGCAAAACACCTACTAGGTCTTCTTCTGACCGCAACTTGCCAAATACCTGCCTCAATGCCTCCCAGTCCCCCAAGCTGTTTTGTAAGCTACCCATGTACTGTCTGCCAGGAATGCTCTAATCAATGAGCTTGCGGTTCGAATACTAGTTTCAAGATATTCATCTGCCATTTGCAGCCCGCAGACTCCACATCTGATGCAGACCCTGTCGCATCAGTAACCTATTTCACAGTCAAAATCCTCTTCCAACTCAGTGATCATTAGTGACCGGCCATTATAATTCTCAAAAAAAACCTCCCAAACTGACAAATCCTCCCTGAGTTCCTTCTTTAAATGAATATAATACCTAGGGGATGACGCCCCTGCCATTAATGCCACCCGGCAATGTAAAAAAATCCCATCCAATGGGCATAATCCGGCATGTTAAATTTAGCTTGCCTAGCTATGACTGATGGTCCCTCAGCTGGATTTTTTAGCCAGCCCACCTTACCGACCTCCGTGCTTAAAGCCAAGATTTTCTTCTTCTTGTAACCTACCTGCACTTCATCCGCATGGTATCGATGGTGATACCCAAAAAACTAATACAGGTACAGTGTCCTTCAGTATTCCCTTATACTAGTGGAACTCCAAAGTGACCAGCTACCCATTCCGTAGATCTTGACAATTAACAAAAGACTGACTGTCACTAACCAAACAGAAAACAAGTGTGTACAGGTGCAAACTAAAAGTAGCCATCTCTATATATGCTGGTTATACATGTATTGACCAATTTATGCACTAAGCATTCTTAATTTATCCTATTTTCTAGAGTAAAAACATGAGGAAAGAATCTCCAGTGTGGGAATAAATAAAAAATCAATATTTATTAGAAAATATTGAAATCCATCTTGGGTGGATTAAACAGACAAAATTGCAGGTGGGGTCCTCATGTTTTTGCCTCAGCCAACACCTCTGATCAAGGTGGCTCCGTGCGTGTGAAGATTGTGGACTGCTGCAGAGACTGGTGAGCTGACCTTATCCTCCTATTTTTCCTTTTCCATTTGCCTACATTTTCTAGAGCAGTAAGCAATTACTAATACAGTATATTTAATGGTTTCATGCTATAGCGCTACAGATTGCAACTTTATTTGTTGGTTACATATGGAGATGTCCACTCTTAGTTTGCACCTGTACACACCTGTTTTCTGTTTGGAAAAGTCGGTCAGTCTTATGTTATTTGTATGCATAGGCTCTCTGACTGAGCACTCTGGCTGCTTTAATAATAGCAAGATCCTATCTACCCATATAAATGCAGGCTTCAGCCTAGGAGAGGATTCACATTAGGTTCTCAGCAATGAGAATTGCCTTATCGCGGCTGCTGGGTATACATGAATTAGCCAATTTATGCGCTAAGCATTCTCAATTTTTCCTATTTTGTTGAGAAATAATGCAATTTATATTTAATATATTGCTTGTTTTCATGCTATAGCGCTACAGAGTGCAACTTTATTTGTTGACAGATCTCAACAATGACTGGCTAATAGGGGAACTCAGTGGCCAGATGAATAAACAATCATTGAGGTAATGAATAACTGATGTTATCCTGGATACATCGCATGCAACCAACTCCACTGAAGTATCCATAGTCGATGATGGTTTGGGGAGCCATGTCATCTGCTGGTGTAGATCCACTGTGTTTTATCAAGACCAAAGTCAGCGCAGCTGTCTACCAGGAAATTTTAGAGCACTTCATGCTTCCCTCTGCCGACAAGCTTTTTGGAGATGGAAATTTCATTCTCCAGCAGGACTTGGCACCTGTCCACACTGCCAAAAGTACCAATACCTGGTTTACAAACAACAGTATCACTGTGCTTGATTGGCCAGCAAACTCACCGGACCTTAACCCCATAGAGAATCTATGGAGTATTGTCAAGAGGAAGATGAGAGACACCAGACCCAAGAATGCAGACGAGCTGAAGGCTGCTATCAAAGCAACCTGGGCTTCCATAGCACCTCAGCAGTGCCACAGGCTGATCGCCTCCATGCCACGCCACATTGATGCAGTAATTGATGCCAAAGGAGCTGCGGCCAAGTACTGAGTGCATTTACTGAACATACATTTCAGTAGGCCAACATTTCGGATTTTAAAATAATTTTTCAAGCTGGTGTTATAAAGTATTCTAATTTACTGAGATAATGACTTTTGGGCTTTTATTGGTTGCATGTCATAATCATCAACATTAACAGAAATAAACGCGTGAAATAGATCACTCTGTGTGTAATGACTCTATATAATATATGAGTTTTACTTTCTGCATTGAAGAACTGAAATAAATTAATTTTTTAATGATATTCTAATTTTGTGAGATGCACCTGTACCTTTATTAAATTAACCCATGCTTGTCCAAGAAAGCTGAGTCCTGGGTCACTGCGCCCATAGCTCTGCTGTGGGCTTTATGCATCTTATAATAACAATACATAGAGGTTATGCTCTTTGTGGAGTGTCAGTCATGTAAATGGCAGACTGAAGCTAATGCTTTTTGAATGATGTTATAATTTTCCTTTATGTAACTTGAAGAACCTGGTAAATGCCCCTTATCCTCTCTTACCAAGAACAGTTTATGTATATATGTTTGCTAAGGAAGTAATGTATTCTGATCCTGTAAATATATATGAAATGTAGATTCTGCACTTGCCCAACATGATAAGAGTAGGACACACTTGCAGATTGATTGCAGATAATTACACTTTATGTATAATTAGATGTGGAATGAACTTTATGTATTTCATAGAGTTGAATGAACATGACATTGATGTGGTTTGATGATATATTAATGCATTTTACATATTAATAGACATGGAATGAACTCTCTATCACACATGGAGGAGACATCATATGTAAGGAAATAAACAGCTGTAACAGTTGCCATTAAACCATTTCAAATTTAATGTTTATATGTGGCAGATATAATGCAAAATATTCTATGACTGCTTCATTTATCTTATAGAATGCTAAAGAAATCAATGCACATGCTACAGAAATAGCCACATTCACATCTATTGATCAGATTTTCTGTACAAAATATCTGCAGCACGCAGAGACATAGCGTGAGTCTTAGAACAGGCTGGGGGCATCCTTTTATTTTTATTTTTTTCCTAAATAAATAGTACACCTGAAAATAAGAAACTTTGTAATACTGTAGATCTTACAGAGATCTTCTTCTTTTTCCTCCTGAACTGATCTTCCGTTCTCATTTTATGGGTAAACTATGTCTTCAGTGAATACAGATTTCCCATCACAGAGATAGGAGATGACAGTTGGTGTTTATAAAGTTCTATGAATAACTGCACCTGTCATTTCAGGAAATACAGCAGAATGACTGTGTCTACCTCTAGCTTATTCTCCTTCCTCCATAGAATTTTAAAGGCACCAACTGTCAACTCCTATCTCAGTAATGGGACAGTCTGCATTCCCTTAATGCCGTTTTACCCATGAATTGAGAGTAAAAAAAATCAATCCTGAAGGAGAAGGAAGCAGATTTCTCTGATAAGATATATATAAAATATTTTTATTTTGAGGTTTGCTATTAATCTATGAAACAAAAATTCCAAAAAAGCATGTTTACATTTAGAGTCATGTTATAAGTAGTACTCCATCTGGATGTATTACCATAATGTGTGGCCCATCATAATTCATTATATACATGTGAGCACCTCTACCAGTTTTTATAGGACTTAGCCAATAAACAAATATATTTGCACAGACCCTATATTGTAGATACAGTAATAATGTCCTTCTGGTGCCATACACAAGAATACCACCTCCTCAGTAATTACCCACCATAAGCAGTCTTTGCATTAGCAAATACTTCTCTTTGTGTGCCCAAAAATAGGTTTTCCCAGCTTTCCCTAGAGTGGTGTGGTACTTGTCATTACTTTCTCCTTATGAATAATCCTTTCTATAGATTTTATTTATTATCATTGATTTTCAATAAAGGTTTAATATATTTTATTTAGATGCATCAGCTTCCATTTTCTTTTTAGGTATCATTATTTTATTGCATCTGAATTATTCCCTTATACTGAATGAAAAACAGGGATTAGACCAGCCTGGACTGAGCCACATAAGGGGCCTCATAAGTGGCTACGTAATTGGTCACATGGCAGTCACATGGTCTGCCTTCATAGAATAAAAGAACCTGTAGGACAAATAACTTTCTAACTCTTACTATTTCCTCAAATATGCTCTATATAGAGGTAGGAACATTGCCTTGCACCACATGCCAAGAATTTTTACAGTGGTGAGTCTTCCATTGCTTATGTAAAAGTCATTGCTGCTGCTTCCTTCTATGGTTGTAAAGAGCAATGAAGACTGATCGAAACACATCAGTGATAAGCAGAGCTATTAGAGGCCGAGATATAATACTTTGGTAGCGAGCTCCAGTGTGTTGAGTGGTTGACCATGGCACCCAGACATACGTCAGGCATTTGGCACCTTCCTTTAATGTTGGCAACGCACTCCTGTTCCTTTATTAAGTGACAGCCTGTTTTATCAACATTTGCTGTCATAGCCAGATTCACCGCTGGTGTGGGGCCAGAATTTAGCAAAAAGTGCGCCAAAATTTTAGCAAAATGCATTTTAGACAAAATTAGTAATGATTTGTGCCAAAAAGGACAGATGTTTGTACCCAGCTAGACAATATTTAGAAGAGTAGAGAAAAAGGGGTGCCACTTTGTTGAGCTAAATTGCGCTAAATGTGTTACTGGCATGCACCAGTGTTTAGTTGTGAAATACTGTTCTGATCTAAAGTACATTACCAAGAGGAGCTGTGAGACAAAACTATTAAGCAGCTAAACCATGGTGGAAAAATACTTGGTGCATCTACTGACAGTCTTGTGTGTGCTGTGTGTAAGTCTAAGGCCGGGGTCAATTATGGTAATGACACTGTAATAAGCAAGTACTGGGATGCAGTAACACAAATGCTGCAGAACTATATTTAATTATTCAACAGCAATAAACTTCTCGCAGGGAGATAGCAAGGAAAAAGGGGTACAAAAACTAAACTGAATAACGGTTTGTTAAACTAGATAGTCTTTTGATAACAGTTCACTTATCGTGGCTCCGCAGCCCGTCATTCTCTGAAGGTCCCATGGATAGTAGAATGCCGAAGTCAGTCGGTGCAGCATCTTCAGGTGTCCCCGCCCAACACATAGTCCTGTTTCTGGCGGCAGTGGGTCTCCGGTTTTACCCATTGAGCCCCTAGTCCATGTAACTGCGGAGCGATTGGATCGAGCTCTCTGCAAGGTTCCACTCGGTGCGTGTCTCTCTGTGCAGCCGCCGTCACTCGAATGGCTGTGCTACAATGCTCTGCCTGGTGTGCACCTCCTTGGATGCCAGCCGACACCCAGACGTCCGTACTGTGATGCTCTATCCAACGCACATTCCCCTGCGCACCCGCCAGTATGGGTGTGTCTCTCACGCTGCCGCCCTGTCTCTTCATGCTGTGACCTATCGCTCTCCTCACTGCGGCTGCGATCCACACATGCTCAGCGTTCTGGCAGGAAGCCCCTCTCTGTTCCCGCGCAGCCCCTTTTTGCTTACTGTCCCTGGCCACGCCCCCTTCACACAGGTTACCGGCTCGCTCCGGCTGCAATTGAATTCCCTCCAGCAACAGGAGGTGCGCCCCCAGCAGTCCTGGACCCGGCACTTTAGCAGCCCTGGCAGCCCAGTCCTCCCTTCTACACCCCCACCTTCCTTTTGCTCGCCATTCCACGGGCGAGAGCTCTTTCACTAGTCCTTCACAATTCTTGATTTCTTGGATAATTCTTTGCCAAATAAACTGATCTTGCTCGTAGCGAGTGGGAGTCACTTCAGCTATGGTTCACTCTGACCGGCGTAATTCGGGCTGACTCATGGGCGGTGAAGGGATGCTCTGATGTGGTGCGTCTGCTGCTTTGGCGACTTCCAGAATAGTCAACTCAGTGTTCATCTCCTCAGGAGGGATAGGTGGAACATCATTGGGGTTTGAGCATGGAACTAACACTACCTCCTCTCTATCGAAGTCAGGAACCGGAGCTGGGGGGCACCTTCCCGGTTCTTGGCAACTCCTGTACTTTTGGGTTCTTTGGATAAGCAGGCCTTCAACATGCTATGATGGACTACTCTAGTTGGTGCTCCCCTCTCCTGTTCAGGCTGAACTTCATATACCGGCCCATTGGGGCCAATCCTTCATGTCACTCGGTGTGGAGTCCTCTCCCACCGGCTTTCCAATTTTCCCCGGGGCCGCTTATTCCAGACCAAGACTAGGTCCTAGGGTATCAGAGCTGTCCCGCGAATAGGTGGCGCTTCATGGTGCTTAAGTTCCTGAAACTTCATCTGCACCAGTCGACGGAGAGTCTGCAATCAGTGCCGGTGTTCCTTAACCCAAGAGCACACCCCCGTCCATGGGTAGTCCTCCTCTGGGTCCACCTTCAGCTCTGTAATCTCTCGTCCTTTCGCCTGAACAACAAGATGTACGGCGTGAACCCTGTCTTGCTGTGCACTCAGTTATTGTACACCCACCCCAGTTCTGCCACAAACTCTGGCCACCGTATCTTCCAGTCTTCTTCCAAAGTGTGCAACATCTGGATCAATGTTCGATTGAAGCATTCACAGGCCCATTTTCTTGAGGGTGATAGGGAGTTGTTCTAGACTTCCCATTCCGGTACAAATGATGGAGTTCTTCTCGACAAATCTTGACAGATGGCCTGTGCGGCTGTTTCAGCGGTCTGATCTCTAGTTGGAGCTACCACAGCAAACTTGGTGATAGTGGTCAGTCATCACCAGATAATGTACATAGCCAAGATGCGCTGGTCCTACAATCAGATGGTTGATCATCAAGACTTCCAAAGGGGCGGATGTCACAATGGTCTGTGTTGGGGCCCACTGTTCTGGGTTTTTAGCCTGCTCACAGCTTCTGCGTTGTTGGCAAGCATCTTCACCCGCATGCCTCAGTCGTGGGTGATACACCAATCTCTTTAGCCACCAGAACGTTTTCTCTGCACCGAAGTGAGTCCCTCACTCATGAGCCTCCATGGCCACCACCTTAATTGACTTCTCGAAACAGCTGCACTTTCCAATGCAACAATCCATCTCTCAAGCAGAGTCTTTCCCATTGTCCCAGAATTCACAGGGTGCCTAAGGACAGCGCATTCCTCTTCTTCCGACTAGGGAGTTGCTTCACCGCCACCCATTGTTGCAACTGAGCAGTCTCCTTGTCCATCTGCTGGAATTGGACCAAGTCATCCCGAGACAGCCCTAGCACCTGTTTTTTAGATCCCTTTTCGATCTACCCCTGCGTCGCCACCAACGAGGTGAACAGGTTCTGGAATCCAGGATTCTCCTCTGCTTCCAGCCCTTCATCTCGATCACAGCCAGGAAGTTCATGTGTCACTCTGGAAAATACGTTGGCATGCCTTGGCCCGGAAAGCAATCTTGTACCGATACTTCACCATGCGGGCCACCCACCGTTGCTCCAGGGCCTCTAGCTTTGCATTCTCGAGGTGGGCTAAGGGATTGTTATCCATCCTCACCAGAATCTCAGATCCGGATAGGTACTCTGTGAACTTCTCAGTCATGGCCCATACCAGGGCCAGCAGCTCCAACTTGAATGAGCTATAATTGTCTGAGTTTCCCTGTGAATCATGCAGGGACCGACTCACGTAGGCTATCACCCATTCTTTTCCTCCTTGCACCTGCGACAGGACTGCTCCCAGGCTGTGTAGACTTCCGTCAGTGTGAAGGATGAATGGCTGTGAAAAATTGGCATAAGCAAGTATGGGCGCCTTGGTGAAGTCAATTTACAAGGGTCAAAAGTCTTCCTCTTGTCGGTCTCCCCACTGAATGTTTCGGTTCTTCGAGCCAGCTGACACTCCCTTTAACAGTTCCAACAACAGGTTTGCTATACGAGTGAAGTTTTTCACAAACCTTTGATAGTAGCCGGTAAGCCTTAAGAAAGCCCGTACATCTTTCACTGTCGTAGGGGTGGGCTATTCTTGCACCGCCCCCACTTTCACTTGTGCAGGTCTTACTCTTTCACTAGACACAATATGCCCCAAATACTCAATTTGCTTACGGAAGAGATGGCATTTCTGTGGCTTCACCTTCAGGCCATGACTCTGTAACTGGCTTAGAACTTATTTGAGCCGCTGTGGGTGCTCTTCAAAGGTGGGCGCGTAGACAATGATGTCATCAAGGTAAATCAAGGTAGCCTCAAAATTCAAATCTCCCAAACATCTCTCCAGCAAGCGCTGGAACATCCCTGGGGCGTTAGTCAGGCCAAAGAGCATGTGATTGAACTTGAACAGTCCCATGGACCATACAAATGCTGTTTTAGGCTGATCGTGTTCTGCCATCGGCACCTGCCAGTACCCGCTGGCCAAATTAAGGGTTTAAAATTACTTTGCCGGTCCTAAAGCAGAGAGGGACTCTTCAATTCGGGGCACTGGATAGAAGTCGATCCAATTCTCGGATGCAATCACAGCATACTGATATTGTTTTTGCATGCCAAATCGTCATGAGAAAATAATCACAGATGTGAGCTACCCCATAGTTTACATTGGGTCCACTGCAATCCTTTTTTTACCGGATTGCACTCATCCGATTGCATCTCAAGTGTGAGGGCACCCTAACATTGGTCCGAGTGCTATCCGAAACACTTCAGATAGCATTCGTCCGATGTATACAATAGAATGAGGGAACCCTAATTGTTGGACATCAATGTCGACCTCATAGGTTGGGTAAGCTAAAAAGAACCTTGTAGCTCTTATGGCTCATGTAAATGAGCATATTATCACTCCGTGTGTTGTGAGACTGCACATAGAGAGCATACGGACCCATTTTAGCCAGCGTGCCAGTGCACATGGTCGACTTTATGCCACACATTTGCGCAGCGGACAAGCCCAGAGCTGAACATGGAGCCAGTCACATGCCCAATTTGAGGACATGATTGACTTGTTTTCCAATACGGTTGTCTGAACCTGGCTATATTACACATGTGCAATTAAAAAGACATTTGTATTTTTTTGTGTGGAAGAGAAGTGAGACACTGGAATAATTTCCTCCAGTGGCCCCAATGCACCCTAGTCTGACATAGTGTGTGCATTTGCAGAAAGAGGATTAGCTCTGAAAGCACAGTCCGCTTTATGCATTGCTCACACATCTCTGCTCCTTTCTCCGCTGCCTGTGGACTGCTAAAGAAGCAGGATATCTCTAGTGAACAGACACATTAGCAATTCATTTTATCAGCTGTCGGAGGTAGAAGCACTTTCCATACACCCTCCCACATGTTTCAAGTTTCCTCTTAGATCCACATATATCCAGATATTAAATTATAGATAAAAGAACTTGTGTGGGTGCGGAGAGATGGAAGAAGTGATACGACAGCCATACAGGCACATACTGACGCCCTAATGAGCTTTCGGTAGCTGCCAGGCTCACCTCGCGCTCCATGTTCACATAAACAGCGCTAAAATCTCATTTCTTAGTCGGCCGGGAGCTGAATCCAGCCTTCCATTTTCCTTGTTCTGTTATTAACATGTAAAAGACTTTACTCTTTGTCTGTCTTATTATATCTGGTGTAAGGATGTTCCTGTCGCAATTACTTTAACTCCTTTAGCGCTAGGAAAATCCCACCTCAATTCATCTCGTACTTAAGGTAATTATGTTATATTGCTGTAAGCACAGGTGGGAATAATTGCATTCCTAAGCTTACATATTGTGATGTGCATAATGTTTCCTGAATGTGTCACCGTTCTTTTGGGTATTGTAAGAAATCTATAAAATCAAGAGCATTTGCCTCCGAAATCCAAAAACACAATTAATAGAAACAGACAAAAAGAGAATAAAAAAAAAAGAGAACTTGAAATATGCGAGAATGATCTGATGGTGATGTTCACATAGAGGAAGAAGGTCCTGGCAGGGTAGTAGGTGGATAGTTCCTGGTATAAATTTTACAAAATCCCATTACACTTCCCCATGTGATTGCGAGTTGACTATGTGTTGTCGTTACCGCCGAGTCCGGCTGACCGGCAGCATGTTGCTGGAATTTGTTGGAGATGATGATTTTTTTATGTAATGCAATACCCAATACAGTATTATCAATCAGGCAATTGCAAGGCTCTTAAGTGGTCTAAAAAAATAATGCAAAAATAAAACCTTTTTGTTAAAAAAAGTTAAAAAAAAGCACAGTAAAATTTCAAATCACCCCTTTTCCCCATTAAGAATAAAGAAGTAAGGATAAAAAAAGTAAAAAAAAAAAATATTTGGAATCACTGTATCAATAAAAGTCCAATCTAATAAAAAGCAAAATTAATTAACCCATCCAGTAAAAGCTGTAGTGGAAAGAAAAATTAAAATGACAGAATTGTATTTTTTTCGCCATAATTCTGCCAAAAAATATGATAATAAGCGATAAAAATGTAGAATTTACTACAAAAAAAAATGGCCACTTGCTACGCAAAAAAGAAAGCCATCAAACGGCTCAGTAGAGATAAAAATGAAAACCTTATGGAGACAGTAACTCCTCATTTTATGTATATATATATATATATATACACACACACACACATACATTTAGGCATGTTTTTTCACAACTTAAAATAAAACTAAACTATACAAGTTTGGTATCACAGAAATTGTACTGATCTGTACAATCATACTGCCAGGTCATTTCTACCACACTATATAAAAGCAAAACGCAAATAACAATGCAAAATTGCATTTGTTTGGCCACTTCACAGCACATGGATTTTTCTTTTTTCTAGTACAATGTAAGGTAAAAAGAATGGAGTCATTCAAAACCACAACTCTCCTCGCAATAAAAAAGCTCTTACTCAGCTACGTCAATGGCAATATAAAAATGCTTTAGCTCTTGGAAGAAAGGTAGGAAAATATGAAAGCGCAAATCACGCGAAGCTTCAGTGGTTAAGAATAAAGATGAGCGAACGCAACCGGTAAAGTTTAGGGTTCGTACTGGTCACCTAGTGTGTGTCTGGTGCTGATCTCCAAGCACGGACTTCTCACATAAGTCCATTTTAGAGAAAGAGAGCAAGACCTTTTACAGCACCAAAGTTGGTGTTCCCATGACTTCTATGGGATTCAGGTTTAAGTTCGAGTAGAGTTCAGGATGGAACTCAAATCGAACTTTGGGCAAAATCCGACGAATCCGAACATCCCTTGTTAAGATATCTATGACCTGTCTAAAATATATTTTTTGTTACTTTTATGTAGAAATGTAATCAGAAATATGTCTTACGTCTGCAAAAGGTTAACCAAACCCCCTTGTCTCGTAATTTTGAAGTTTTGATATAGGTTTTAAAAAATGGTGTATTAAGAGGCATAAAACATGGATAACTTTGGTTTGGTATTCACGCCAAGTAAATGTTGCAACATTTATCCTTTCTAATATATTTTAATACGAAATATTTTCAGCTGCTTTTGGCAACAAATTGTATCTTTAGATATAAAAAAAAGTATGCAAAGTGTAAGCACAATAACCCTTGTGGCACAATTTTAGCGATAATAACTGTATCTGATGGTACTTCTGCCCCCATGTCTACTATCAACCTCCTCGCTTCCTCTTTTATAGGTGACATCATGTGTCCATTCCAGCCTCTGATTGAAATGAGTAGACTCAGGTGCACAAGGGCAGCAGTGCACAGGAATGCCAGGGTTTTTGTAGATGAGTCTGTTTTATTTTGTTATTTTCAAATCACCATGAGCCAATTTTTGTTATAAAAATGCTTGACAAATCCTTTAATTATACAGATCAGAAAAACTGAAAAATGCTTGCTATATGTGAAAAAAATAACACTCCTATGATTAGTTATGACTACAGATGGTCAAATCGATTAAATGGAAATAGGGATTCTAGTAGAATATTATGAAATTTGCAGGTCTTAGGCTACTTTCACACTTGCGTTTTTTTGCGCTGCGTT
>VIAB01005071.1:7086-18230 GCA_009801035.1 Oophaga pumilio | reverse complement strand
TCTTATGGTCCGGTGCGTCTTATAGTCCAAAAAATATGGTATTTTATCACAGTGCAGAACACTGGTGCCACCTGCATGGGATCTACAAGGTTAGTGGGTAAGTCTGATTTTATTACTTTGAAGAGTGTCACTGGTATATTTTGCATAAAGGTTGGATAGCCTCCTTAATGCCAACAACTCAATCAGCTAAGTGGTGGTTGGAAAAGCATTACCTTTGGTGAAATGTTGGCCAGTCAGATGACCACTGCCTCCAATCTGAGGTCTCAGCAGTCATCTGAGCAGTTTTAGGGGTTCCATCATTTTTTGAAGGTGGCATTGCTGGAGCTGTGGGTGAGTCTTAAGTAAGTGCTGATTATTTCTTTCTTTTACAAGGACCTCTACGTTCTGATAACTTTTTGAAATAAGTGTGAAATCCCCTATAGCCTGCCATAACACTTTTCTTGGTAAGATTACAAAATTCTTATATTTGGATTCATAAGATGTCAAAAAAGTGATAATACAGAAATCATATTATAGAATAGAGCTTGAAAATATTTTTTACATAGAAATAAATGGCTCTATTTGCCAAAGAGAAGATGAATATTGATCTAATGTATAGAAGCGTAAGAATAAGCAGAGACACCAAGAACAGCTGCAAGTAACACCAGTGTCTCAGAGTTCTCTCAGCTTATTTCAACTTGATTTTCCTTCTGAAGATTGAGGAGCATTTAGATATGACTTTTACATATTGAATGGTCTTTGAGTTCCATTAACCATGTCTTGATGTTAGCAAATTCTGTTTTGCCATTCACCAAAGAACAGTTTTAAAAAATGCCAATAATCAGAAACAAGTTGGTAGAGAAAGAAAAAATAAAACTGCCATATGTCATTTGATTTTTATTAATTATTGTAGCAATTCACATGATTTATTGTCTACAAATATAGGACTTCATCTAAGGGTATGTGCATGCCTTTATTACTTATAGCAGACTTTTCAACTGCAAAAGTCAGAATGTTGGCAGGTAAAAGGTGAGGAAAAAGCGCAAGGAAAAAATGAGCTGCGTGTTTATGAGATTTCAGAAATTTAATTCACTTTGCTAGTACTGTAGAACATTGTGTTTTTTTTTTCAAGCAGCAAAAACGAGAGGGTAAAAACATGGCAAAAACAAAATATGTAAACATGCCTTAAGAGGAAGGAGATTATATACTATTTGTATTTTGTTTCTTTAATATCTAAAGTTAATTTAGGAGATACATTGCCTTACCTTACCCTGCAGATGATTGGATCCTAAGATCCTTACACAAATTACCTTGTTATTTAAAGACTGTGGACACCTCTATATGTAAGCATTAACCCCTTAGTGACAGAGCCAATTTGGTACTTAATGACTAAGCCAATTTTTACAATTCTGACTACTGTCACTTTAAGAGGTTATAGCTCTTGAATGCTTCAAGGTATCCCACTGATTCTGAGACTGTTTTTTGTGACATATTGTACTTCATGATAGTAGTAAAATTTCTTCAATATAACTTGCGTTTATTTATGAAAAGAACAGAAATTTTACAAAAATTTTGAACATTTTTCAATTTTTAAACATTTAATTTTTGTACCCTTAAATCAGAGAGTGATGTCACACAAAATAGTTAATAAATAACATTTCTCAACTTTACATCAGCACAATTTTGGAAACATAATTTTTTTGTTAGGAAGATATAGGGGTTAAAATTTGACCAGCAATTTCTCATTTTTCCAACAAAATTTACAAAACCATTTTTTTAGGGACCACCTCACATTTGAAGTGAGTTTGGGGGTCAATATAACAGAAAATTACAAAATGAACGAAGAGGAAAAAATCCTGTTTTTGCGCAGAAGAAGATGCCGCCGGCCCGACGAATTCACGGGGTTGATGCAGAGACACCGGAGGTACTGAGGGGTTGGGGGACCCCATTTCTCTCTCCTCTGATGTACGATCACATCCGAGGAGAGAGAAATTAAATGGGAAAGCCGAGACCTCAGAGAAATTTTGACTCTGGGGGACGCTATACACTTATTTCTCTGCGCCGTTAGAAAGCGGCACTGAGGAATAAGTACCCTTTACCTGCTGCCATTAAAAGGTGCAACGGCAGTCGTTAAGGGGTTAAATATAATAAAACATTTCTTTTGTTGGTTTTAATTACAACTTTTTGCTGCCATTCTTCTGCAGCTTGCATGTGTTATGATAAGCTGCTCCACTCCTATCATCTCAATCTCAATGGCTGGCTCTTTGTTGGCTTACTTTTTGTGCCTTTTCTTTCCTTTTATGAATGCACATTTAAGCTCAGGTCAAATTAGATGTGCATTAGAAATAGAAGGTCTAGTAACTGCGCCAACAGAAAGAATAGATAAACTAACTAAAATTTTTCATCCGATCCAAACATAGGACATAATAGTATATCCTGCGTCATGTCCTAACGAACGAAGCCTGGTCAGTAACTGACCCTGCATTATACCTGGCAAATGCTGGCTGTGTTACACATCTGGTATGTATCTGTAACAGCTTGATTGATTTGTTGCTGTTAAAACATTTAAATGCTACTTTCAATCACTGCCATCTTAGTCTTCATGTGAGCATCATTTTCTATATAAACTACAATATGGTAAGTTGAAATAGTACTTAAAAATAAAGTATAAAAAAGAAGAAAATTTGCTCCCCATTATCTTGTATCACTGCATCTGTAAAAGTCTGTTCCAAATATGAACTTAAAGAGGTTGTCCACTACTTTAGCATTGAAGACCATCAACGTCTAATCAGTCGGGGTCCAACACCCAGCACTCCCGCCGATCAGCTGCAATCGGTTTTAATGGCGGCGACCACCATCGGGAATTACTCAATTGCAGAGCTGCCTGTCTTCTGATAGTGGTGTAAGGAGGTGGAAGGGTATTAACCCTTTAAGGTTTCACTAGAAGTATAGTGTATATAGGCATGGGTTAAATGTTAAGTGCGAGGGATCACTAATGGGGGCACATTAGAGATCCAGTTAGTAAGTTTAAAAAATATACGTCAGTGCAGTATTCAGGTTTGGCCACTAGATGGGGGCACAGAGCACATTCAGTCCCATAGACACAATAGTTATAGACTTGTTGCTAGGCAAGGATTACCTCCAAGCGGGAATCTGTCAGGAAGTTCTCGTAGCGGAGATCAGTCGGGGGTGGACCTTGCTACTTTAAGGACGTCCACGTTCCTGGGCCCTGAGCATGGGGTAGGAAGAAGAGGGGAACAGCAACCCCTGAAAAAGCTGGTGAAGGATTCACCGTGGTAGTGTGAGCCCAAAGAGAGTGGGTTTACGCAGCAGTAGTCCAGTGGAAGAACCACTGTGAGAACGCTCAGCAGACGAGGCTGCGCAGAGCGTAGCAGTGATTGGGCCATCAGAAGTATCCGGGCAGGATAACCAGAGAGGGGTGGACGACCTAGTAAATGTGTCTTTCTTATGCTGGATTGAAGTGTCTCCAGGGGAAGCAATTGAAGTGCCGTTTTCACAGCGCTCCTCGTCCCGTCAATACTTAGTGGTCCATTTTAGTGTGGCAATGGAGAAGAAGCAGCCTTGTGAAGAATGTATTGCTGGTATCATGTAAGAAGTGCTTGTGGTGTCTTGGATGTGCTGTGTCCAGAGGAAAATAAAGCAGAACTGTTTGACGTGATTTTGGACTCTGACTCTATTTGCTCTGTACGCTCCCTCACGGGAGGAGAACACCTTCGCTTAATAGACACTACAGAGGTAAAACACCACATAGCTTCCAGTATACCGGCCTCGCGGCCTCCCTTTTACAGTGGCACCACAGGGTATTGCACATTCGCCTCCTATTGACTGGAGTAGGAGGTGGTTGTCTAGCAGCAACCTCAGCCACCATAAAGAAGAAAACCAGCTCTGCAAGTGAGTGCTTATCGCCCCTGGCCGCCTCTGCCACTGATAACAGCTAATAGGCAGAGGTGCTGGGTGTCGGACCCCAACCGATCAGACATTGATGACCTATTCTACTGATAGGTCATCGATGCCAAAGTAGTGGACAAACTCTTTAACCCACGGGGTAAACGCTGTATAGCGAAAATGTGAAACAAAACTCTAGAATTGTCATTTTTCAATAGCCACACTTCCCTAAAGAAATGCAATATAAAATGATCATAATGTATGTACCTCAATGTAGTATCAGAAATAACTACAGCTCTGTATGCATAAAAAAGCCTTCACATATTTCCATCGATGAAAAAATTAAAACTTTATGGGTCTCAGAATATATAACCAAAAACCTTTTTTTGTTTACAAATGTACAAGTTTAATATCAGCACTGACCTGGAAAATCATATATCCAGATCATTTTTAGCACACAATGAACAGCAGAGAAAACAAAAATAAATTACCAACTGCAGAATTGCCTCTTTAACACCATTTGGACTTTTTTTTCCTGTGTTTCAGTACAGGATAGAGTAAACTATAAAAAAAACTACCTAATTTGACTATTTTGATGGAAAAATAAATAGATTTGGCTTTTGAAGGAAGTCATCGACACAAAACTAGAGGTAAAAATGAAAACTCTTTTGCCACATAGGAGTAAATTGCAACTAATTGCAAAAATGTTTTATTTCCCAGGATACCTACAATGCACTGAAAAACATTCAGGTGTCCGTGGCTTTTAAGAATCTATTATTGCTGCTTTGCTTTTAGTTGCCTCCCCTCTCTTATCTCATGACCAAGCGGAGTCAGTGTGTAAGTGTATACCAGAATATCCCTACAACGTCTACTGAATCTATATGACAAAGCTTATATAACTCTGTTAACTTGATTGATTTGTGACCTTTTCTATCACATTATCAGAAAAATATTAAGAAAAATAAACTTTATTTGATGGCAAAGAATTTGTTTTTCTGAGCATCCCAGAGTGTTAATGTATCTAATCCAACCACCAGGTCAAGCCTCCGTGCAAAAATAAAGGAAAAAATCTGGAATTAAGTCTGGAATTTTATCTCCATGACAATCATTGGTTGTAGAAAGACCCGGCTCACTCAATCTCTGATATAAGGAATGCTTTCTTGTGGGTAGTGAGAAGTGAAATAATAACCTTGCAGGTTTAGTTAGCCGCTATAATAAGGTCAATGTTTTGAGTATTACAAGAATATTTTTGTTCTCGCTTATTACCATCGCTGAGAATTTCACTGGTATCTTCAAACCAAGGTAATTTGGTTATTACACCTTCCAAGGACCTTTCAAAGAGTCTTTTCATTTACTGCACAAAATAGAATATATAACAGGAATCTGACAAAATTAACTGAAGGTTCATATAAAGTTCTATGGCTCTAAACTTAAAACATGTTTCATGTATTTAAGCTTTTTGTGAAAAAGTAAGGATTAACCCTAAAAATAATAAGGGTCATTGGTTTCCAATAGCTCTAGAAATACTAAGGCCCTGATTCATCAAATCAATTTAGCTAGAATTCTTTACATTGCTTTGAAAAGTCCCCAATTTTTTGTGCAACACTGAGTAGCACAAAATGTTGAGACTTTTGGCATTATCACATAACTTTCTCACGGCACCAACAAAATGGATCGAACTGGGCCACTGTCACGCCAAGGCTGGCGGAGTAAGGATAGTAATCCCACTAGACCACAGAGGACTCAGTGGAAGCTGAATCCTAGGAATCAGCCAGAAAAGGATGTCAGATAAATCAGCAAAGCTTTATTCAGGTTATAAAGCAGGTAAACCCACAAGTGAGAACCCCGTGGGCTGAAACACAGAATACTCCTGAGAGAGCTCTGGTGAGTGAACCCCTATACAGGGATAGACCCATCGCAGCCAAGGAGGCTCACGTGCAACAGCTCCAGAGACCAGAGGGTCAGACCCAAACGGGACAGAGGTACTGGAAGAGGAGGAGTGACAGGTCCAGTGAATCGAAAAAAGAAAACCAGCAGGGCCCAAGGATACCGTCTGTGTCCAAAGGTAGATGATAGGTAATTGGGACAATGGCACTAGGGAAAAAACACTGGATATTAGTTCAGGCAAGACAAGGCAAGACAGAATAAGCAAGCGCTGATCAGGGACCTGAGAACAACAACTAAGAGCAGAATACACAGTTGCCCAGGCACCTCCCAAAGGATGTGAGGACTTTAAGTATGCACAGACCATCACAGCACAGACAGCCCTAATAGAAAACAGGTGCCCTGCTGCTTTAAGTATGTGCAGGAAGCGGGGAGCTGCTCCTAAGAGCATTTCAAGGAGACCTGCCAAGGGCATTCAGGTTCCTAACAGGGAGCGGAGACGCCGATCGTCTGGAGCCACGGAAAGGGTGAGTGTGGTCCATAGTACTGCGTGAGACATGCCAGTCCACCAGTCCATGAGAGACCGGACCTGCGGCTGAGGGCATGACAGCTACTACAGGGGTGCTGCAGGGCATGTCCCTAAAGTTCATCTAATTTATGATAAGTTGTGGTGTTCCTTACATCAGAATTCACTTGTATTTGTATTGACCTGTTCTACATATGATTTTACAGACTGTCCTCTGCAGCAGTCTACTTAGTATATGAAAGGATTAACAGTTAGTGTCAGCCCAGGTGGGGAGGAGTTACATGGGCACATAGGAAGCTATCTCCTGGTTGTTAAGCAGCTGATGAATAGCTATTGAAGAGATAAGAAACATTACTGTTTAGGAAGGGAAGACCCCAAGAGAGAAAGTGTGCTAAGAGACAGAAGTTTTTTAAAGAATAGCAATTTTCCAAACAAAAATATTCTACAACTGATTTCTTATATGGCCATAGTGCTTAGATTGTAGGAGTATCCAGAAGGTTATTTTCACCATCAGTGAGTAACCGGCAATAGAAATAAACAGAGTGGAGAGAGTCAGAATTTCTATAAGCAGGTAGAAGGAGTTGACTACAGAAAGGCAGCATGTAAACCAGTTTGGGAGATCTAGAGAAATTCTATTCCGACCAGGAACGAACAAGAGGTACCCATTATAGTTGATCCTTCTTCGTCCTCCTTGCAGGGACGCCGACATGCTTATCGCCTTGGCCGATCTGTTGTTTCTTCTGTTCTGATCCCTGCTGTAGCTTCCTGCTCCCAGGGCCTGCACATGTTGTGCAGGTCTCCCAGCAATGTGCTTCTTACAGGTGCAGCATGACCACTCTCGAAATGTACTCAGCCTACAGCTTAGAGCCATCAGGTATTTAAGGCACTCTCTCCTGTAGGGCAGTACCTGAGCAACTTTAATTTCTAGTTAGTGTTTGTACTCACTAATCTGTTGTCAAGTCCCTGTTCCTGAACCTGTTCTGTCTGAACCAGAACCTGTTCCTGAACCTGTCCTGTCTGAACCTGAACCTGTTCTTAAGCCCGTCCTGTCTGAACCTAATTCTGCGTCTTGAACCCATTCAATCTGAACCTGCATATGCATCCTCTGCCAGTGTTCCAAAACCTGTTTCGTCTAAACTCTGAGTCTGTCTTGTGTGAACGTCCTGTTCTGTCCGAACTTATTACTTTTCTGTCTGAATCAGATCCTATATCGATTTTACAATTGATTCAGACACATATCCTGCCAGTGACTCTGAGACTGGTTCTGCGATCCTGACCCTTGTGGTCAGCTGCAACAGTATCAGGGACTGCCCTGGAGTGGTACATGACAGCTACCTACTTCTCTAACCTAACTCCACTATCAGGTCCTCTTTTGAAAACCAGGTAGCCTCTAAGCCCGGTTCCGTGGCACAGTGAGTTAACGATCCACTAGCGTGATAGTAAGAACAGAGCTAGAAAGCTTAAGAAATACTTTGTTACTCTTGAATTGTATCTATGCTATCGAAATGCTGCATTTAATTCTCTCAAAAATGGAGCCTTGGTTTGATTCAGAACAATTGTATATACATTATTGTGCCTGCTATTAATTGTTGAAATCCTGTTTCAAAAATTCCAGTAAAGAAGTTTTAAACTTTTTACAACAGACTCTAGTCTCACTGATTCATTGTGTATTTATAAGTTCTCGGTGCCATCAAACCACTTGTGGCCTGAAAAGGAGTAAGCAGCAAACCCCCAAATCAAAATACACACACTAAAGGGTTCTGTAGACAGGTTCTTTGGGATTGTGAAGCATACCTCATGGCGAATAGTCCCTTACACTGCAAGGATGTGCACACCACTTGTTAGACTCTTCTGATTCATGAAGAGGCATGCATCTCTTCATGAATCAGGAGTGTCTGACTCCACTTTGCCATCTCATCATGAAAATTGCGTGGCTTGATGAATCGGGGCATAAGCCTAGTAAAGATTAAGAAAAATTATAGTATAAGTAAAATGATGAAAAGATTGATAGTGTAATCCTCTTACAATGCGCATTGACAGTGCACACTGTTGTCGGCTCGTTATTTCTGATCAGAACCGACGAGAGAGCTCACTGTCACTGTGCATATTGCACAATGACAAGAACCTACACCTCATCGGTCGGAATTGACAACCGGTGCATGCTCAATTCAGCAAGGACTAGCTGAGGCAGTGAAAAAAAGGTCACTGAAGATGCTTTGTTTCAGGCAGTGCGCAGAGGCTGCCGCCTGATGGCACTTTGTTTGAGTGTCCAATCATGCTCTGGGATTCTCAAATGAAGCATCATCAAAAATAAAGTAGTTAGATAGTGTTGTAAGGGAGGGAATGGGAATTTATAATTAAAGTGTATGAGAAAATATTTATTTATTTTACTCATTTATATAGCGCCATTAATTCTACAGCGCTTTACATACATTATTGGCACTGTCCCAGATGGGGCTCACAATCTAGAATCCCTATCAACAGGTCTTTGGAATGTGGGAGGAAACCGGAGAACCTGGAGGAAACCCACGCAAACACAAGGAGAACATACAAACTCCTTGCAGATGTTGTCCTTGGTGGGATTTGAACCCAGGACACCAGTACTGCAAGGTTGCAGTGCTAACCACTGAGCCACCATGCTAGACTAAATTATTGCATTAAATAGATTGGGATTTAAAATGGACATTAAGGTGTCCAATTATTTTTTTGAAACTGAAGAAACTTATACAGATTATCTAAAAAAGGAGGAAATCCGTCACTACTGTGAAACCTCCTAATGAGACACAGGACATACACTGAAGCTGTTGAAAATTTTGGTGCTCAATTTGAAAAAGAAGTGAGACTTCATAAAACATTACTGGGAGGAATCGGGGAGAGTCATGATCGTTGGTTGTTTTGTGTTACACTATGCTGTGGCCCGTAGAAGTGTAGTGTCACATGAAATGGCCATCATAAAGGACGCTCCGCTCTTCCTCCCTTTCATGTTTTAACACTGTCGCAATAAAGGAAAATTTTGTGGATGGTGACTGCTATTTGTGTTTTCTACATTTCAAAACTTATACAGGTTATTTTCACTGTACTTATCATCATTTTACAGTTTACAGTGAATGTATCTAATATCTTCATGTCACAATGATGGGCTGGAGACATGTATCATTTATAATCATAATGATGTATTATGGTTTTACAGTGGGTCCGTAAAAAAATATTGTCTGTTCAAGATTTTTAGATAAGCTCTGCAGAAAAAATAAAAAGTCACATTGGCTACCGTGCTTCACAGCAAAGACGTTACACACACAAGAGGAAAGGAGTAGAAACAACACCTTTAAAAATTACAAAAGCTTTATTAATCTAATAAATAATGGCAACAATAAAGGCCCAGAGCGGAGGTGAAGTGAGGAAAAGCTGCAGGTAATAAGGGGATACAACGGACTACTGAGTAACCTAGGTAGGTCAATGTGATCACATAAATACATGTATAGGTAAATGAAATGGTGAACACAGAGATAATAAATGATTAATTAACACAAAAGTTTGTGCGAAATAGCAACAATCATAAAGTGCACCATATTACATTATGATTGTTGCTATATCGCACAAACTTTTGTGTTAATTAATCATTTATTATCTCTGTGTTCACCATTTCATTTACCTATACATGTATTTATGTGATCACATTGACCTACCTAGGTTACTCAGTAGTCCGTTGTATCCCCTTATTACCTGCAGCTTTTCCTCACTTCACCTCCGCTCTGGGCCTTTATTGTTGCCATTATTTATTGGATTAATAAAGCTTTTGTAATTTTTAAAGGTGTTGTTTCTACTCCTTTCCTCTTGTGTGTGTAATGTAACCCTTTGGAGTTTTACATCTTCATTATATTGGCATTTGGGCCAGTATCCTTTTTTGGGGTGAAGTAATTTTTGCTTCCATCTTAATTTACATATAGTGCTTTTTATGACTATTGTTTCAATTCACAGCAAAGACGCCTATCTATCGTCTCAGTTGTCCACCACTATTCATTATTGACTGTCATATAGATCAATATAACAGCATGTTACCAATCTATATGAAAATCTAGGAATAACCTGACAAAAAGAACCTTAAATCCCACTGTGAGCTCAAATGTCAGCAGTACCTGCTGCTGGAAATGACAAAGACATCCATTGGCAAACATCACAGTGTGACCCATACGCCGGTGATTACTCATGATGACCATACCTCTACTTTGACCATCCTTCACCTTTAATATCAGACTTTTTCCAAGAGATTCAATATTTCTACATGACTGAATATTCTCTCTGCCTTCTTTCCTTTCTATGAACCACTCGGTATATCACAGAAATGAAGTATTCAAATCAATAGGAAATATATATATTTTAGAAACCTTTAGAAGGTTTATCGGGTCAGGAAAGTAGATTCATTTTCATCTTTTCAGAACCAAAGTCAATACAACCCATGTAAGAAACTGAATACATTAATAGTGTTGACAATTTGGTGTGAAAATCAATAGACACTTTTACCAGTATATGAAGCTTCTAGCACTTTCCATTTTCTTATGTATTTACTTCTATCATGTTGGACTGGTATTGATGTATGTCAGTAATTCATGCCGCACACATTTATTGTTTATAACTAAGTGCGCGGGAGTATACTGCTAGATGGGATTACTGGGCTAACAATGCAAACATATATATTTAGCATAGGTTCAAAGTGAACCGATCAAACCAAGCCAAATAAAAAATATAACTGCGGCCAAGGAAGAACCTATGCACAGTACATCGGAGGATTCCTAAATGTTTTCTCTCGAATATATGTTATGAAAACAACACAGAACTAAGTATTATAATT
>VIAB01005069.1:68206-84095 GCA_009801035.1 Oophaga pumilio | reverse complement strand
GGGATCGCTGGTGTATCGCTATGTGAGACCCAGCCTTTACCTATTCCTCCTAGCTTTGCATCGTCTGCCAATTTGATTAGTTTACCTTCAGTTGCCTTACCTAGATCATTTATAAAAATGTTGAACAACACTGGGGTCAGGATAGAGCCTTGTAGTACTCCACTTGAAACACTCTTAATTGGACGTGCAACCATTCACTCTTTGAATACGATCATTGAGCCAGTTATGAGTCCACCTAAACATAGCCTTGTCATTCCCATACTTGGCCATTTTTTCAATAAGGATAGTATGAGATACTTTATCAAAAGAACTGCTGCAGAATCCACCCAGCATATGTTTCTGGGTCATCTTGAGCTCCACCTGGTGGTATGATTGTGGCGCTACCAGCTGTTCCACTAATTTGTCCTGGATTTTGTCATCCCAATATAGCAACTCCTGGTTGACGACAATACGTGGAAAAAAATTCTTCTTTCCCTGGTTGCTGAGCCACCCCATTTACATTTATCACCCTTTCCCGGGCTTGTATCAGGGTGGGATCCTGGAGCTGAGCTGTCCCAAACGTTCCCAGGGAGAATTTCAGCTCTGGGATCGATGGGGTCTCCTCAACCTCTCCTGCAAACAACTCTACTAGAGGAAATCTGTCAGGTTCACACTCTTTACCTATGAGAGTGACACCTACGGTAGGTATCCCTGTCTCAGGATTTTCAGGTCCAGCACTCAGACAGACTTTTTCACTGGGAGTATAAGTATTGTTCTTCCACAGTGACAAGTCTCTCAAAACAGTCCCAAAGGAAGAGTCTTCAAGACTCCTACCATATGTTTAACCTCCACCTTCCCACACAGAATGTAAATGGCAACCTCTGCCATTTGATATTCACCAAGAATATAAATGAAACCAATTTTCCCCCAGTTGGTTCTAACCCGGAGATCAATAACCCATGCTCGAATGTCGCTTGGCTCCCTGACTCCAAGAGAGCCTCTGCCCAGTATTTGATGACGTGCACCTGACCCTGATGGGGTTCACCAGTAGAAGGCCTGGGCATACATTGATGCCTGATAAGTAAACCTGCACTCCATGAGATTAGCAGTTAGGGGACAGTTGACAGCCATATTTCCTGGCCCTTGGCACTGCCAGAACCTGACAGCAATGGTACAGCTATTACACGAGACCGGTTTATGGGAAACAGGTCTCCTGACACCCTCACTCTAGAGTACCTCTTCAGTGAGTGCTTAGTTTTGACTGACCCTAGCAGTGGGCTGTGCCCCTTTCCCAGGTTCTGGGCCTAAAGGGGATGGCATGTTAGCCGCAGTGGAGCAGAGTCCAGTATGAAGTCCTGGTTGGCCATATAATGCTCGAATAGGCTAGCCACCTGACATAGGTGGGCTGGGTCCCCTTGGCTCAAAAAACGCTGTATGACTGCTGGCAGAGTTCTCACAAGCTGGTCAACCACCCTTTTTCCCATCAGGGATGGAGTGAAAGTCTCAGGCTGGAGCCATTTTTTAACCAAGTATAATAATTTAAATGCCTGAGACCTAGCTGGTTGGGCCTCCACAAGGAACCAATGATATATCCGCTGCATCTGTACAAAGGTGTTGATGGCTATCCGGCAATGATCTCACATTTAAGGCAAAATATGGTCAAAATATGCCTTCGAGGCATCTCCCACCAGGATCGGGGCCAACACTTCAGCCCACTAGTTGGCTGGCAAGTCTCCTGTCTCACGGTTCTTTCAAAGACGTTAAGGAAGGCTTCCAGGTTGTCCTCCTGATTCATTTTCTTCAGCACCATTCTGACTTTGACCCAGTTATCAGGACGGACTGGGGTCAGTGGTGGAGGCACTCTCACAGAGAAGCTATCTGCTGCAGAATTAGGATATTATTCTGCTGCTGTTGTGTGTTATGTTTCGGTAGCTGAGGAGGACAGGAACAACAGCAGGGCAGCCGAACACCTGAGATGTTGGTAACTGATGGGTTGCAGATTCCTAAACTAACGACACAACTAGAGGTAGCCGTGGAGCGTTCCTACGTTGATCCTAGATGCCTCGTCACAGCCTGAGAGATAACTACACCTAAAGGCAGAAAGATGAAAGCTATCTGCCCCGGAGCAGATCCCCAAAGAAAATAGGAAACCCCCAAACATATAATGGCGATTAGACAAGATGAAAAAACAAACATAGGCAGAAAATAGACTGAGCAAACGCTGGGGCCACAAGCTGACTAAATAGGATAGGACAGGAGAGATTACTTTCTGCAACCCAGAAAACCCTACAAAAATCCAACAATTCTGATTACAAATATACTGAGATCACACGATCTCGCCACCCACTAAATCAGATCTCAGTGTGAACAAAAACCAAGCCGCAGCCGCTGAAAAAACAGGAAAAAGCAAATGAGCAAATAACAGTGGCTGCAGAAAAACTGTGAGGAGCTCAGGCCCCAGGAGGGGACCTGGCTGACCTCCACAAAAGTGCAGAAAACAATGCAAAAAGCAAGCACAAAAAGAAAAGCAAAAAATATCTTATCTGAAAGCAGGAGATGCAGGCAGGACGCCAGCAAACTTCCAAATGAACTAGGAACCACAATTGAGACAAGAACAATTGATCACCGGCAACCATCATGGGAGGGAACCTCCCTTATATCAGACCAGTCCGTGATTCCAGATTGCCACTCCTCGCTGAAAGGTTCAGTACTGTCTGTAACCTCCAGAGGGAGCCTCTGCTCAGAAACCATCTCTAGCACATTCATAACAGTTGTGCATTGGAGAGGAGTAACTGTTTCAGTATATCCTTCATCTTGTCGGCGGGACTGAGCTGCAGTATTGCAGGATTGATTACAGACATGCAGTTTACTTTGTAGTATGCCTTAGTTCATAGTGCCCACATTCTCCATCATATGTAAGGCAATTGCTCTCATGTTCATGCAGCAATAATAATAATAATAATAATCTTAATTTATATAGTGCCAACATATTCCGCTGCGTCTTACAATTCAACAGTTCATATACAAGTCATAAGTAACAATGTTAGAGATAGTACAATAATTAAAACAAAATTATGATGACCCTGCTTGTAAGAGCTTACAGTCTACAATGAGGTGTTTATTTACAATGATGGTTCAGCCATCTTAAGAGAAAAGGGGATAGATAAAAGCTGCATGAGTTATAATTTCTTGGGGTGAAGCATTCCAGAGGATTGGCACAATGAGTGAGAAGTCTTGGAACCGGGAGTAGGAGGTACGGATTAGTGTGGATATTAATCAGAAGTTGCTTGCGGAGCGTATTGAGTGGGTTGGCCAATAAACAGAAATGAGGATGGTGCCACACTGTGGAGAGCTTTGTGGGTGAGAACAAGCAGTTTAAATTGGATCCTATAATGTATGGGCAGCCATTGCAATGACTAGCACAGAGCAGAGGCGTCTGAGTAATGATTAGCCAGATAGACGACAAAGGCTGCTGCATTAAGGATGGACACTAGAGGGGAAAGTCAAGAGAGGAGGAGGCCAATTAATGGAGCATTACAGTAGTCAAGGTGCAAGTGGATCAGGATGACAGTGAGGATTTCTATTGTTTCTATGGAGAGAAAGGGGCAGATTCAAGAGATATTCTTAAGGTGCAAGTGACAAGAGTGGGAAAGAGATTGTACATAGAAGGTGAAAGAAAGATTGGTGTCAAACATAACAACCAGACAGTGAGCCTGCTGCCTAGGTGTTATTGTGCTGCCACATAATAAAATGAAATTCACCACACACTTGTTCAGATTAAATGCAAAAAAGGTGAAGATTTATTACATATAGATATGTGGGAACAAAACAGGAGTACAAGACAGAAGCGATAATTAATCCAAGACGTTTCGGCTCTGCCAGAGCCTTAATCATTATATCGCTGTGAAGCAAAAGAGACAAATAATTAACATACCAAAATAAATGGGCAACAAACAGTACTGTTGTATATATGGGAAGAAGACCTCCAGGGAAAATATATGCATATATGCATCAGAATTGGAGAAGAGAACATATATTAATGAGCAACCAGAAAATGAGATGACAACATCATAAGTAATCCAAAATTGAGGGTTATTACCTTAATCCAGAGAATTGTCATAGATGGACAGGTTAGAGAATAGATCCCCAAAGCAGCTGCAAAAATAGTGATACCGTTATAAAGTGCACCCATTATAGTCAAGTATAGCAGAGGATAACAGAAATACCTATAGTTCAGGTCCAGTGACCTTAATAGTGAGGAGGGACCTCAGTCTTGATAACAGTCTGTAAGGACGGAAGCATTATAAAATAAATCCTGACATATTGCACCGAAAATTGCTGCACAGCAGCGGTCAGTATATAGCGCTAGCAAGTGCCCAGAGGAGAATTGGTTACAGCAATTTTCAGTGCAATGTGTCAGGATTTATTTTATAATGCTTCCGTCCTTACAGACTGTTATCAAGACTGAGGTCCCTCCTCACTATTAAGTGTCTGTGACAGGAGCCTGTGCTTTCGGACTGAGGAGGGAGTGAAGGGTGTCGAAAAGTTCTTTGGGTTGTTGGATAGTGAGGAGATCCGGGTGGTGAAGCAGGTCTGTTTGTAGAGATGAAGGGCAGAGTTGCATGCTCTTAACATAAATTTGTAGTAGTTGAAGTTTTCTGGTGTGCGCATTTTCCTACATATGCGTTAAGCACTCCTAGAGCATCAGTGGAGAAATCGAATTTGCGATGTGTGCCAGGGCTGTTTTACTCTGTGTTTGGAGGTTCTGAGAGTGAGGGGCACTACTCGGTCCAGGGTGCTTCTGAGAGTGTCTTTCTTGTGATGTATACCCAGACCAGGACAGGAAAAAGAGGAGACTGGGGACAGTAATGAATGTTGGGAGTCTTTATGTGTATGAGGGTTAATGGCTTGTAGATTTCAGATTGTGTGATAGCTAGGAGTGTGCTGGGGCATGTGAGGATTTGTGAGCATGAAGGAGACAATATTGTAGTCTGAAATGGGAAGAGGTGAGCTATCTAGGTAGGAGATTGAACAAAGCCTGACAAAGACCAGATGAAGAGTGTTACCGTCTTTGTGTGTCTCAGAAGTTGAGAGCTGTGAGAGGCAAAGAGAAGTGGTTAGAGATTGAAGCTTTGATGCAGATGAGGATGTGGTGATGTTGAAGTTTTCCAGGATAAGGGTTGGTAACTGGGAGGACATGAAATGCGGTAACCAGACAGAAAAATGGTTAAGGAGTTCGGTGGATGAGCCATTAACTAAGGCAGTGACCTAAGAAAATTCAAATTAAACTTATTTATTTTAAAACTCTCTAAATAAATCCATAACTTTTATCCTCTGGTTTGCAGCTGGGGTATTGGTATCAGTCCATTGCCATGGGTAACTGCACCACTGTGTCACTCATGGGTGATGCAGTAGCTTTGCCTTCTCTGGCCTGAGTTCAGACTCACACAGACCTGTCTGCTTAGAGCCTCCTACAATGCTGCTTGCAAACAAAACACTAGCACACCCAAACCTCAGCTGAACGTTTAAATAGGTTTCGTAGATATGGGCCACTCCCAAGACCCGGAGTGGAGGGAAAGATCTGCCCCTATACCATTCTGCAGATCTCTCTGAAAATAAAAGTCCACGTCAGGTTTTCCTAAATCTGATTTGGTCAAATAGTTTGACCAAATCCACTCACTTTTATTTTGCATTGTAACCACAGGAGTGGTTATTATTAAAATTATGTCCAACAAGTTCAGTATGCCCATCCTGGGGGACACATGACAACCCTCATATATTATTCCCCTCACTGCCTCACAAACTATACACAATTATTTTAAATGAGCTTGTAAAAATTGAATCCAAAATGATACATATTTTTCAAAATACACATCCCTTTTGGAAGTAAAAAGGTCCAGTTATAGAGGACTTCCTAGTATATGAAAGAAGATCGAAGTCTAAAAAATGGAGGGGAATGTGTAGAAACATTATTCATATAGCATCAAGACGTAATCAATGCAACCAACCATTCTGCAAAAAAGAACGCACATGCATTAATGTAGCCCGAGCTCCACAAAATATCAATACGACACCATGACCAGACAGATTAGATGGGTATCCTGCATAATCAGCATGATGCCTGTTAAATAAAAATGATAAGAACAAATATCAATATACAACAAAATACAATTAAAACCCTGAAGAAACAGAGTCTACAGGAACTGTGCAAAAACTGAGGACTTCATTGAGGCCCTTAGAATGAACACAATCAATTTTCATGATCCACTTGGCCTATTACTGTGCTCAGTACCTTTTCCAATTTACTTCACGTGTATTATCGTGGAAACGGTCAATGCTAAATGCCTTTAACAGATTGGCATAACAATCACGGTGCAGCTTAAAATGTTTTGGGATTGTCTTCAACTGCATTGGATCATCAACCTTGGATGCATTCTTAATGCCCCCCATGTGTTAAGTGATGTGTATCTTCAGTTGTGTAGAAGTTAGACCTGTGTACATAATTTGGCGAAGACACATCACACAATAGATGATGCCAATAGTATTACAGGTGATATGCTGTTTGATTTTACATTTCATTTTGCCATCACTAGACTCAAAATCTGAGGTTCAGGCCATATTCTGGCATGCTATGCAGTCTCTACACTGAAAAAAAGCCCCATTTGGTCCTCTTCAGGCAAATGCCTTATCTATTTTTGGACCCTCATAGAATCTGTGAACTAAAATATCTTTCAAATTATTTGCTCTTCTATAAGTTATAGAAGAGTGTGCACTGGTATACTTGGAGAGGACTTGGTCTGTCTTCAGAATCAGCTGAAACTAGAGTTGAGCGAAACAGGTCGATCAGATTCAAAAGTCGTCGACTTTCGCCAAAGTCGGGTTTCGTTGGCCGAAACCCGACCATAGCGTGCAGTCGGCCATGCGGTCGTCGAAACGAGCGTCAAAGTCGAGTTTCCCAGAATGCTTTCAGGCGCTTTTTTTCAGCCAATGAGCAAGGACGTACACTGTGGGCAACGATCTGACATGGGCAGCGTCCATCACCATCTTAGAGAAGGGCATTGCAGTGATTGGCTTGCTTTGGGGGGCGTCATAGTGTCTACAAAAGCCCTGACCGCCGACCGACAATTTACTTCTGCTGATCTTAACAGTAGGGAGAGGTTGCTGAGGCTGTTTATCAGTAGGAAGAGAGTTAGGGCTGGAAAGAGAAGTTATTATGTGCTTGTGCTGATATCAATTGTGCTGTACAGTTAGTGTGCAGTGACAGGGGAGGATTTTCTTGTGTGCAGCAGCGCTGGTTATTAGGCTGCCTGCTAGCTGTATCGCTGTGTGTACACTGCTGTGCAGACTGCTTTCTACACAGCACTGATACCTTTATTCTTTTTTTTCTGCACAGTTACTGAGCATTCATTTTTTCTCACAACATATAGAGCTTTACGCTCCTCACACACTACTGTGTACCGGCTGGTCTCACGGACAAATACATGCTGACTATCTGTGTGTGACTCCGGAAATATATACAGAGATTTACAATTTTCCCTACACTGTATACAGCTTTTTGCTTCTGATAAAATAACCTTTTTCTGCTTTTTGTATTCTGGTCAAATCCATACTGAGTGAGCGTCTGTTAGAGGTCGATTTCCCGCTTCTGCACAAGGGGAATCTCGAGCCATCCCTGCTGCGGTCTCCCATCCGTCTCCAGCCGCAGTGGACTCTGCTCTGCATAGGCGTCGGTCCCAGCGTCTCGCCCAGTCTAACATTGTGCAGAGGATTACTGCTGCCTCTCCAGGCTCTACTATTGTAGCCAGTACTGGTTAGCGGAGATCAGAGGTTTTTAGGACAAAGTCCTTGCTTTCCCCTTCTGAGCATGCCCAGGGTGGGATCTCTCATTGGAGATCAGGGGTCACATGCTCAGTTGCTGCAGCAGCTCCTATTGGTCCGCCAGGAAGGTCCTGAAACTTCCTGTGTTCTGGAACAGTTTCCTATTGGTCCTTATCTGGCAGGCCCTGTAGTTGCTACTATAAAAGGGTGGCATGGTCGTGCCGCCATGCGCTAGTATCAACTACATTATGTGCTTTGCGCCAGTGTGATCTTGCACCCATGTGTTAGGGCTTGGCTGAAAGGCTGAAATAAGCCCCTAGAATACCGGCACCTCCGGTGAGGAGATTGTATGCACGTGTTTAGGGCTCGGCTGAAATAAGCCCCCAGAATACCAGCTTCTCCGGTGAGTAGATTGTCTGATTGCGTTGCTGATTGCATTACTACGGACTGCTGTCCACACAGCAGTTGTCTGTGCATTACTGTGGAGTTAACAGGACACAGTCCATATCTCTGCGTCGATACCTTAGCGACACTATGGTGTAACAGTGCTCGCTTATACTGCCATATAGTGCCACAGTGTCTAGAGTTGCGACTCTGTGAAGTAACAGAGTTCGTCATACCGCCATCTTGCTAGCAGCAGGCTCTGCCTGCACGGTGGACCCCGGGCTGCGAACGCACTTATTATTTATATTTATTTTGTGCGTTCCGCCAGCCCTAACAGCGTCTGTGTGTGAGTCTGGAAATATATACAGAGTTTTAAAATTAACCCCAACACTGTATACAGCTGAACGCTACTAATACAGTACCATATATCTCAGCTGGTATTTTGGTATTCCCAAACATGAGGAAGTATGATGGAAGAGGACGTGGGCAGGGGGGCCAGCTGTTATTCCCCATTGACTTGCATTGGGGTCGGGTTTCGTTTTTTTGTCGATCTCCGACTTTTGCCGCGAGCTAGTCGGCCGATCTCGTTCGACTCGACTTTTGCGAAAGTCAAGTGGTCCGAAACCCTACTCGACCCGTAAAAAGGCAAAGTCGCTCATCTCTAGCTATCTTTGTGCCCTTAGGAATTAGCCTGTTGATCAGATGCGACTGGTGGGATGATGATGCATGCAGGAATGCATTAACTGACTTATTGTTCCTGAAAACATCTGTACAGAGGAAGCCATCTGTGCTGTTTGAGATCCTGATGTCTAGAAAATCTATGGTGGTTTGACTGCATGAGTAGGTTAACTTAATGTTACGCTGATTGTTTAAAACACATTGTACAAAAGTTTTCAGTTCTTTATCCAAGTTCTGCCAAATCATGAAATCATAATCTATAAAACCAGTCCATAACACTTTCACAATAAGTGGAAGCATATGTGTAAAAAAATCTCTTTCCCAAAGAACCAAGGATAGGTTGGTATAAGATGGTGCAACACCGCACCCATCGCAGTACCTTTCACTTGTCAGTAAAATGTTTCTTTAATGCTTTTTCAACACTTAAATAATAAAAAACACATGTTTGCATGTGTACTCATATAGCGAGGTCAGTTTTACCACATAGTGAACATGGTAAATAAAAAAAAAATTGTGAAATTGCACTTTTTTTTTGCAATTTTACCACACTTGGAATTTTTGTCTTGTTTTCCAATACACCATATGGTAAAATCAATGGTGCCATTAACAAGTGCAATTCATCTGGCAAAAAAGAAGCCCTACTATGATTATATTAAAAAAATACAAAGTTATGGCTCTTGGAAGAAGGGGAGGAACAAACTAAAATGAAAAAAACAGAAAAAGGCCTTGGCATGAAGGCGTTAATATACTAACTCATCTGTCACTGGACTAGACATTATATATAGTTTATGTTTTACTCAAAATGCTCCATTAAGTAAGTGATTTCCAGCCTTACTACTGCAGGGAATCCGGAAAACCAGTCCTGCTCCACAGAAACTTTTATTAGGTCTTTGATTCTTTAATTCTTATCCAATGCTTTAATTTGCATCAAGGACTGTGTGTTTACTTTAATTATTTTTCTTAGCAGGCTGAAATCAGATTTTGTTATTGCTGTGCAATGGGAAACCCTTGTTTACATCTAAAGGATCCCATTTCCCCGGATTTCTGAAAATCCTGCCAGAGATGTAACATAGTAACATAGTTATTAAGGTTGAAGGAAGACTTTAAGTCCATCTAGTTCAACCCATATCCTATCCTAACCTGCCCTAACATGTTGATCCAGAGGAAGGCAAAAAAAAAACCCAAGTGGCAAACAGTAAGCTTCACATTGGGGAAAAAAATTCCTTCCCGACTCCACATACGGAATCAGACTAGCTCCCTGGATCAACGCAGTATCTAGGAAACTAGTGAATATAGCCTGTAATATTATACTTTTCAAGAATGGCATCCAGTCCCTTCTTAAATTTTAGTAAGGAATCACTCATTACAACATTAGACGGCAGAGAGTTCCATAGTCTCACTGCTCTTACAGAAAAGAATCTGCGTCTGTGATTATGGCTAAACCTTCTTTCCTCCAGACGTAGAGGATGCCCCCTTGTCTCCATCACAGGTCTAAGAGTAAAAAGATCATTAGAAAGGTCTTTGTACTGTCCCCTCAAATATTTATACATTGTATTAAGATCACCCCTAAGCCTTCATTTTTCCAAATTAAATAACCCCAAGTGTAATAACCTGTCTTGGTATTGCAGACCCCCCAGTTCTCTAATAACCTTGGTCGCTCTTCTCTGCACCCGCTCCAGTTCAGCTATGTCTTTCTTATACACCGGAGACCAGAACTGCACACAGTATTCTAAGTGTGGTCGCACCAGTGACTTGTATAGAGGTAAAATTATGTTCTCCTAATGAGCATCTATGCCTCTTTTAATGCATCCCATTATTTTATTTGCCTTGGCAGCAGCTGTCTGACATTGGCCACTAAATGTGAGTTTGTCGTCCACCCATACACCCAGGTCTTTTTCAGTGACAGTTTTGCCCAGTGTTTTACAATTAAGCACATAATTATACATCTTGTTTGTTCTACCCAAGTGCATGACTTTACATTTATCCCCATTAAAGCTCATTTGCCATTTATCAGCCCAAGCTTCTAGTTTACATAAATCCTCCTGTAATATAAAATTATCCTCCTCTGTATTTATTACCCTGTACTGCTAATTATTTTGGAGAAAGCTTAAACTTGTTCTCAACTACACTGAAACAGAATAAATACCAAATTATAAGGTATGTCAATTTTGTTAGAACTGGATAATAATACATTTAAGTAAAATTTGTATACATATCAAATGAAGTGTATTTAGTTGTGTAAATGGGTGATGTTACTGCCTTTCATAAACTTTTATGTTGCACAGAGGTAAAGATGAAAGGGTATATTGACAGTGTGTTGACAGCATGGACCATGTTATCTACTTTGAAAGTGAGTTACCACTGTAACCTTTCCAGCTGTCTTATGAAAGACATAGTATGACATATACGCTTAGGGAGAACATAGGGACCTATTGAAAGGGGACATAAAGAATTGTTCTATTATTCAGCATGGTTATCATTTCTCTTAATAAATCTCCTGGACAGGAGACATAAAACTATCAGCTGTGATTTGAAACCCGTATTAAAGCTGTCAAAAGAGCCTTTAAAAGAAGCAATTTCAGCAATATTATTTCATCTTTTTCTATTAACGAGCACTTCCCTCTAAAGAGAGAAAATAACACATTAGTACAGAATCATTAGTTTAAGCAAATGCAGGTGAACTTCTTTCCTGGGAAATTTTAAGCAATTGTCTTTAAATGGTACAATTCCAATCAAACATAATTTTGATGCAATACATTCATTATCTGTTAAGCATTCACAAAGTCATTTGTGCTCAATTTCCCTGGTTGTATTCCTTTATTCAGTTGGGAACACTTATTCTTGTAAGAAGTGCCTGTGTTTATACTAAAAAGAATGCATTATACTTCTAATCTGGTAATGTAACTTTATAATACTCTGAAAAATGGAAGCATAATAAAATAATGATTAACTAATGCTATTGAAGTTAATTATTGCTCTACTTTGCATTCTAGATGAGCAATGACTGAAAAGAACCCAGAAGAGCATTCAATTAATGCTTTGTAGAGGATTGTAAAAGTTTAATACACTCTCTTACCTGACGAGTGCTAAAATGTTTAGGTTCCTTCAGTACTAGAGCAGCAACAGCTCGCTTCCTCGAATTCAGATAGGTTATTTCTCCTTTTGAAATATTCAAGTGAAAAAGGATAAATGACGAAATTGCCGATCAATCTATTTCTCACTGCTGGGACCTCTAAGAACAGAGCTCTGAAATACAATGCTGGATTGTGGTGGTAACCATTGATTTGATTTTTGGTTAGGCTGCTGGAGAAAGCAGTCATACATCTATTGATTGGCAAGTTACTACAGTACCTTAGGAATGTCATAACTTAAAATGATGCAAAAAAACAATAATGGTAAGATTTTGGCACCACAAAAGTAGATTAGGGTCTTTTTACAAATAAATAAACTACAACAATGCTCACAGATTCAGTATTTGGTCAGTATTTTACATCAGTATTTGTAAAGCAAAACTAGGAATGGGTGATAAATACAGAAGTGGTGACATGTTTCTATTATACTTTTCCTCTGATTGTTCCTCTCCTGATTTGGACTTACAAATACTGAGGTAAACTATTGACCAAATACTGAACGTGTGAACGTGGTCTTATTACACAAATAAACTGAAGACTAATGAGAAAAAGGCCACAGCCAGCGGGAGGTGGGGGGGAGCCAGTGGAGGACCAGTAAGAAGCTCTGGTGGTGGGACATGTGTGGGGCAAGGTGATTATAATATGTGGAGGGGTTTTTAGGTCTCATGGGGCAAATTTGATTGCCATCAAATAAATTCAATGTAAGTTGAATTTTCTGAATATATTGAAACAAATTTGTCAAATTCAAGTTTTAGCAGATTCTCTCATATCTAGTTAATAAGAAACATGGTTTGTATTGAAGTTTATAAGTGACTGCTATGATATGTAGCATTTTTTATCTACTGTGGAATTGCATGAAAGATATTCTCATATTTTTTAAAAGGGAACCTGTGTTAGGTGCCGGGATTCTCCTGCTTCGCGGGATGGATCCCAAGCATTGCCTGGTGCTGCGGTCTCCCATTCGGGTCCGGCCACTGCTGCTCGACGCGGACCTCGGCCCCAGCATCTTGCTCGGGCTAATGATATACAGTTGGTTACTGCCGGCTCTCCAGCCAAGGCTATGGTAACCAGTAATACGCACATCCAGCCTCGTCCTGTGGAGTCGGAGTCCATAAAACACCTTACAAAGCATGTCCGTGATGTGGTGTCTTCTCACTGGTGATTGGATGTCAGCTGCTCCGGTGATGTGGCAGTTCCGGATTGGCCCGCGTGCGATGTCACAGACAGCTGGGCTTGAGTGTTTGAGGTGGAGTCTAGGATTTAAAAGGCTTTCAGAGGCGCATGCGGGCGCGCTAGTATCATTCATGTTTGTGTGTGTCCGTCTAAGTCCTGTGCCTTAGTCCGCTATATGCTTTGGTACCAGTTAGGTACAGGTTCAGTAGCTTAGAGTCTGTGTTTATTTCCTTGACTTGATGTGTATCGTTCACGTGTGCTATTAGCACGGTTCAAGTCACAGAGCAAGATCAACCCTTTAGCTAGAGAGCAATAGGGTATTGTACCTGGCGTCATTGGTGTCAGTTTCTCGGCGCAGCACCTGTTTACTCTTGTGTGCAGATTAACACAGTGTAGTCACAGAGCCTGCATAACCCTGATGCTTTTTTCCCTGTGACATTAACAGAGTATAGTACTTAGTGTTTCTTAATGCAGTGTCTGTCTGAGAAGTAACGAAACTTGGTACTTTGCGTTCCTATCACTGTGTGGCGTTAACACAGTGTGCTTAAGGTGAACGCTCGCTACTCCGTACCATCATTGTTCATAATAGCAGCAGTTATAGATGGATGGTGGACCCCGGGTTGTGATTGCACTTTATTATTTACTTTATTTAGTGCAATCCGCCAACCTTAACAACCTGTCAGGCGAATTATGCTGCCCATACTGCAAGTAGGTTGAATCACAGCCTGGCTGCACAATTGCAGGCAAGTATATTTTTCTCTGAAATGTTTGGAAGTTTAAAGAAAAATAAAGTATCTCTGGGACCAAAGGCAGAGACTAGACAAGTCTCTTACCAGCACTGGCTCTTACCAGCACTGCTAGAGGTGACAGACGGGTCTCTCACTGTGTACGTGCAAGGAAGAGACCAGTCTATCACCCGCAGAGGTGCTGGGAAGAGCAGGCCGGGGATGTCATTGGTCTAGTTTGGTTTCTGACTATGATCCCTGGTCAGATCTTTAAAATACATATTCTCTAAAATGCCGGAGCAGCAATTAGTTAAAAGATCACATTGAAAAGAGGCATATTACAATTTTTGTGTTTTTACACATCTGTAAGAAAAACACTCTCTCTCGGGCAGACAAATTTTTGTATACTAATATTATTTGCAGCAATAACAGTTATTTTAGCAATAAATACATATATCTGTATATTTGCTCTTGTTCTGCTCTATAACTATAAGCACAAATAACCATTAATTAAATAGTATTAGATTTACCACCTAGATGGTAATCCGCAGACTACTAGCTAGCAGGAGTAGATATTGTTTGAAGGTTAAGTCACTCTTTTGCTACAGTCCTTTTGTGTGTTTGTCAAAAAAATAACACAGAAAAGAGCATTTGTTCCCAGAATACATGCATTCAATCATTTCATTGTTCGGATTGAACACTGCAATAATTGCCTGTTTAAAATGGAAAGACAGGGAATGTTGTATTTAATGTGTTCTTGATCTTTAAGTCTTTAAGTTACAGAATAATCAGGCATACTTTGAAGCTCTGTGGCTCGTAATCAAAATGTGTGCAAGGACTTACACATTAACCATCATGTACAGTTGAGCACAAGGACTTTATATTGTATTATATCTATATACTGTACATATAAAGAAGTAATCTATAAGATATTGAGAATAGCTGTGTCTAGATGTCTAGAATTTTAAAAATATACAATGTTCTCCATACACCTTCATAGCTCATCAATTTCTACTCAAAATATCGTTGTATTTAGGCTCAGTCAGGCACCAATAAAAAAGCATATTACAGTTTTAGGTAAAGTGCGACCATGGGCAAAAGTTTAAACTGGCCACAAATGCTAACATAATGAACCATCACAGTTCAGTGCTTGTTTACTGGCCCTTTTACACATACTGATGAAGAATGATGGGGACAGAATTATCTCTAGTAGATCAATCTGTCCCCATGCATATCATGTTATAAGCATAATGATTTTTGTTATGCTATAAACAATCCATAAACACACACATATGTTTATACGTACAGCACAGACTGTACAAACAGCACTAACACACTGTGAGGATTTGAGTAGCACAGATGTGACGGAGGCAATCAGTAGGCACGTTTCTTTCAAAAGTTCATCAGGTTTATTGCTCCATAAATCATCAAAGTACAACACAGTACCAATGTCCAGTACTTCAGGCTCGGTCCTGGAGCCTCAACACACACAGGAGGCTTCCACCTCCTCACATATAGCCCATGTGTTAAGCCTTAGCCTCCATTATATAGCTATGACCATAGCTAACAACATCACATGACTAGTCATGTGGTAGTGACATCACCACAGGTCCTTAAAACACATACAAAGGTACAATGATGCCCCTACCCAGGGCTGAGGTATATGGGCAGCCCGACCCTCCCATCTCTCAGTGCTGCCCGTAACCCAGACCCAAGTGCATTAAATGACCCCTTAGTGCTTACGTGCACTAAAGTAAACACTCCGGGTTCCATCACAGAGAGCTGCCATCCCTGTGATACATACCTCCCATTCACAATGGGACCATTAGTATCGCTACAACACATATATGTACAGTATATACACTCAGCACCCATGTATCATAGCACTACACACATATATGTATATAATTCAGCACACACATATATGTTTATAATTCAGCACACACATATATGAATTGTACAGATCAAAAGTTTGGACACACCTTCTCATTTAAAGATTTT
>VIAB01005068.1:100688-116624 GCA_009801035.1 Oophaga pumilio | reverse complement strand
ATACACGGGTCGGCTTATACATGAGTATATACGGTATTTTCTGTAATCATGTAAAGAATAGCTCCAAAGACAGACTGATAAGGAATCTAGATTGTGAGCCCCAGTGGGGACAGTGACAATGTCTATAAAGCGCTGCAGAATTAATGGCACTATATAAGTGAGACATGTTGTGCGAAGTGGCTGGCACTAGGTTAGAAGCATCCCTTTACTTTAGATTTGTCACTTCTTCCATTGGCTGCTATCTGGGTTTATGGATGGGCACCCTAGTACATATGTCAGATAGACACACAAGCAGTGTATGTTTACATGATTATACTTGCACAATGCGGTCTCTGTACAATGTTTATGTAATGACAATAATGTAATCCCTGGAAACATTATTACTTCATCATTATTGTTGTAGCTTGTTCAATACTTAAGAACATTTACTTATTTCTTAAAGCTCGTTCATTAGATTATTGGATTGTTTATGTTTAAGTCCATTTTCTCCCCTCAGTGTTTGGCTAAGTGCAGGCAATGGGCTGGTTACTAACGCTATTAACCTGCAGATTAACTCCATATCTGCAGGTTAATATCATTTTTTTTCTGGTGATGTTTTCCCTTTAAAGAAGCACTCACATCAGAGTATTTATCCTCTTAATATGTTGCAGCCATCATATTATATAGCGCTGTGAACTTACAATTGCTCGTTTTGCCCTTCTACCCAGTTAATTATTCTCTTTTCTCTGCTCTATGTAGAAGCTGGAAGTCTCTTGTCCTGGCAGAAATCATTCCCCTCTTTAACTCTTCCCTGTCTGCTCCGCTCTTCCCCTTTACCATAGACTTTTGCACTGACTCATGCCTTGTGCAGAGAAAATTTACCTCCTGTTTCTACATAGATCTTAGAAGGATTCAGATAGTCAGTTTTTGATCACAATAGACCTAATGGAAAACAGAATAACTGGGTAGAACGGCAAAATGAGCAATTGAAAGTACAGTGTTATGTGCGGTAAAATAATGACTACTATATATTAAGAGGATAAAAACTTTGAGAGTTCTTCTTTAAGAATGAAAGGAGTCGAGTGTGAGTGTGCATGATCAACCACCGCTTCATTCAGTCAAACACCAGTTCTCTGCATTGTTGGGGGTCTCAGCGATCAAGAAGTTATGGATAGGGGATAACTTTCAAGCTTGAGAATACGGTAAATAGCTCTTTAATCTTCCAGGTAAATTAGCTGTGGAGCAATTATGATGGTTTGAATGGTCTTGCAGGTGAAACAACGGTGCATGTGAACATAAGATAACTTTTGCAAAAAATTTGACGTGTTAATGAGGCTAAACGCATTCTCTCAGGGACTGCAAAACCTAAACTTGTTTTTCCTTCTATACGGTTTCTTAATCTGGCGATTAGAATTTATTGCACTTTAACTTTTAAACAACTATTTTTGTCTCTACTGTTTGTGTATTATATGATTTTATCATTAGAAAGGTTACAAACGCAAACACGTGAGCACCATGGGGATTTGGGAATTTACTATACTGTCTTTTATTGCATTACAGAGCAAAGAAATTGCATTCCAGCTTCATGAAGATCTAATGAAAGTCCTTAATGAACTGTACACGGTAAGTACCAAATGAACAAGGATGTTATTTGTGTTGCCTCGTTACCACTGCTTGTGAGACATCTTACTTGTGAGATTAAGCAACTGCCATCTATATCTGCTTTGTAGGTGCTTCATGTGGGTCCATCACCAGGTTTCACAATACTAACTGCAGGTTACAAAATAGATTTCTGAGGCTTTGTACTTACTTTGAAAGTTCATGTCAAAATGTCTGTATAATCCTCTGAGAGTTTAGCTCAGTTTCAGTCCGCCTAGCATGATTGACTTCTCCTCAGTGTCACTCCAGGTGCACAGATCTCACACTGCTCAGTACAAGCTGCAGTTGTCATTCCTAATGGACAGTCTTAGAATACACTTGGATGTATGCGCTTTTTCTCTCTTCAGCTATACCTTATAAAATACTAATGTTAATGTCTGAAAATCCATGTCCCAGTGACTGTATAATCCAAAGTAAATCGCCAACATCACTAGGTCTAAAGCCCCCGTCACACTAAGCGAGATCGCTAGCGAGATCGCTGAAGCGTCACCGATTTTATGACGCAACAGCAACCTAGCCTGCGATCTCGCTTAGTGTGACACACAGCGACGACCAGCCCCCCTGCTGGGTATCGCTGATCGTCGTTGAATGTCCTGGACCATTTTTTTCATCGTTGATCTCCTGCTTGCCAGCGCGCATCACTGCGTGTGACAGCAGGAGACCAACGATCAGAGAGCTGGGAGCTGGTATCCAATGTACATATCGGGTAACTAAGCACCGCACGGCACCTAGTTAGCCGATATGTACCCTGGTTACCAGCTTCTGCTGTAGAGCGCTGAGAGCTGGTATCTAGGGTCCATATCGGGTAAATAGGTGCCGCACGGTGCTTAGTTACCCGATATGTACATTGGATACTGGCTCTCAGCGCTCTACAGCAGAAGCTGAGGGTGGGTAACTAGGTGCCGTGCGGTGCTTAGTTACCCGATGTGTACCCTGGATACCAGCTCCCAGCGCGTACAGCAGAAGCTGAGAGCCGGTATCTAGGGTACATATCCGGTAACTAGGTGCTGCGCGGTGCTTAGTTACCCGATGTGTACACTGGATACCAGCGTGCTCGCTGGTCCTGATCGCTGATGAGTCTGCCTATGTGACAGCTCACCAGCGATCAGCTAACGATGTCCCAGCGATCCCATCCACGTCATATCGTTGGTGGGATCACTGGGACATTGAAGAGTGTGACGGGACCCTAAGAGATCTATTTAATAATGCATAAAGTGCACCTTCTGTCCTTATTTCAGAGGTCTATGATCTGTGTCTCGCATTACCAGATTATACAGCTGTAGTAAATCTAAACATTACACATAGTGCTATAAACTTATGTAGCAAACTATAACTTGACATTTGCTGCATCACATGTCATTGAGAATAACATGGTAAAAGTATGCAATGCATTAAAGAGAAACTGTCACCACATTTGACCTTTCCAAAATACTAATATGGGCATGCAGGCATTCCTGTAAGCCTCATATCAGCTGTGTTGTTGTTTAGAAATCATCTTTTGTCACTTTATTTAAGTGACCTCTTCCAGGCGCAGGGGAGGATTTTATCAGAAAGATAACTGCCTCCAGAGCTTGTTTTACATGAAGGAGAAGTTACCAGTGAGACAAGTAACTAACATAGAGCAGGAGAAATGAAATTTGTCTTTTTGCAAATACATTATTAGCAGAGGCGTAGCTAGGGGTTCAGCTAGGGGTTCAGCTCTGGGGGGAGCTCCCACACTGTATATAGGCCCCTACACTGTACGATGGCTCCCACATTGTATATTGGACCCCGCAATAGCTCCCATGCCTTGGGTTCTGGTTTCTGTCCGTCCCTTTCTGTGGGCTGTTACTTGCACAGCTCTGATATAAATGACGAAGAGCTAAATAAAAGAAAATAGAAACAGCTAGTGGGTGTGTATAGAGGCCAGCATATGGGTACAAAGCCCTGAATGTATCCAGGTAACCCTAAAAGAATACTCTTAGTCTGGACAAGACCCCAAAGAGGGAAGCAGGAATGAGGGATCCAGAAGAAAGAAAGGGAGGTTACCAAACTAAAGAAAAAAAGTGCACCTCCTAGCTCGTCTGTTCCTCTCTTTTTCCCTTCTCCACCTTTGGGGTCTTGTTGTCTAGACTAAGTATATGTTCAGGGGCCCGCACCCATATGTGGTTTTCTATAGGCACCGATTTGCTGTTTGTTTTCTGTCTGGCTATTTATGATATATATTCATCCTCAACTTTTTTTTTTTTTTAATAAAAGGATTTATAATGGGGTTTTCGGGTTTACCACCTTGGATTTACTGATGAGATCATACAGGCATTGGACTGATAGGACCCTGACCTCGGCTATAGCACTGCATCACATTATTTTCATATAATTCTGATATAATTAAGGATAGTGTAGCTCCGGGTGGGCCACTGTGAGCAGTGTGACAGTCACAACACATGCATGGAGAGCCCAACAAACAGGTTCTCCATGCATATGTCGTGACTGTCACACTGCTGCGACACATGCAGCTGCATTGCCAAACAGCTGGTGCGATCCAGGTATCCGGGTTCCCTCTGCAGCTTATTCGGTAAACGCTATAGCTTGCGAATAAGCAGGGACCCGAAGAAATTCGCTCATCTCTAATCGGGAGAGCAGAGAGCGGCCATCACACTTGTAATTCTCCCTATTAGTTAACTCTGCCTCCAGAGCTTGTTTTATCTTCCAGGCACCATCCACTCCAGAGCCTGTAAGAGGTCATTTATATAAAATCATAAAAGATGATAGGATGCATACAGGTAGGACTGTTTAAAGCATTCTATAACCTGTGTCAAATGTGACAGATTCCTTTTAAATGTCAAGTCAATGGTTCCTCTCCCCTGAAAATAAAAGGAACTAGGGTTTGAATTCAAGCTGCCCGATTATTCTCTCCACTGTTATCACCTGTCAGTGCAAAGTTGAGTAGTCCTCATACACCTTAGATGGTCCATCAGTTCAGTCGACTTTAATCTGATTATTGTAGAAATATTTATTCATGTTCTTTCATTTTAAATATCTTTTTTTTTAATTTTACAAAAATAATAAACTCAAATACTTGGAAAAGGAAGGGTTAGGGCATCAGGGATTTAGGAGAGAGGTATTATGGTCATGACTCAATTAGGCTTCTAGAAAGTTGGTTGTAATATCACAGACATCCCAAGGGCCTCATTTCTACGCAATTTTGTCAAGAGTGTTGAGGGAGGCCACAAGGTGTTTCGGTGAGCAGAATTTCTTGTCGCCCAGATATATCGAGACAAGATGGGGGGCTGTTTGTTTCCAGACTTTTGCTATCGGAGACTTAGAGGCTATGTTAATGTTTAGGAACAGCCTGGCTGACTTCACTCTCAGTCGACTGGGGAAATGAACATTCAGTAAGAAATTTAGGGGGCCCAGGAGAAGGATAAAATGGGTAATAACACTACATTCCCAGAACATAAGAATAAGGGAGTCCGTATGCGCTAAGCACCTCCAGCAAGTGGCCGAAATTGATGGTTTAAGAAGTAATCTAGAGCCCAGTGTAGAGTACCAATTTATGAGAAGATTGAGCGGTGTTTCTTTGTAGGCGATACAGTTAAAGGATTTAGCTACTCTGTCCCATACAGTACTCCACATTTTTGGGGATATATTTACACCAAGAGCCTGTTACAATTTATCCATGTATCTATGGTGCGGGAGGGTGGGTGTCATAGGGAAGAGTAGTATTTGGTAGATCATTTTAATCAGAAACCCTGCCAGCATAGCCTCTTGCGGGGGTGGGGAGCTGTTAGGAAGCCCGCGGTATGAATAACATAGTTTAGGACTTGTTGGTAGTGGAAATATATTTCCTGGGGAGCTAATTTGCCAGAACCAACCAATCCGCCAAAGGAGTGTAGTTCAAAGCTGAGGGAATCAACCATGTCCGTTATTCTAAAAATTCCTGGGTTTGAACATTCTGGACATGAGGCTCCCTGGGATCTCTAGACTGTAAAGCAGATTAATCATAGGGTATTGGTTGTAGGCTATCGGGAAGCATGTTTGAGAAGAGTTCTATAAGTTTCTCATGAAAGATATGAGACCTATAAGGTCAAAATGGGCACTAGGGATAGTGCAATGCCATAAGAGAGTGTTAGGATGTAGTGGAGCTAGCCACAATTTCTCACTTTCAACTGGTAAGAAGGGAGACTGTGAGACCTCTGCGAGCATCACTGACCCTTGTGATACGACCCAAGTAGACTTATGTGCAGTGGTTTCCACACAGTAGAGAATGTAGTTCACGGAAGTGGAGGGGAATAATGAATATATAATGTGAAGCAGGACGATGTAAGTTGGACACCAAGGTATTTTAGTGAGTTATTCCTCCATTGATATTTGAAGTCACTTCGGAAAATATTTAGATCATCTGGTGGGGGGGTGTTTTAGAGAGACCACCTTAGTCTTGGCTGTATTTGTTTTATAGCCTGAAATACACCTATACTCCCACAGTGACGCATATAAATTGAGAGGTGTGGTGTGTAGGTTAGGAAGTGTTAAGAGTGTGGTTTCTGCTAACGGGAAATGTTAAATTCTCTACCATGCACCTAGAACCCTTTTTAGGTTTTTCTCCAAAGGGCTTATAAAAGGGGTGATAGCAGGCACCCCTGTCATGTGCCATTAGAAATGGTGAAGGTTTCTGAGGAGTAATGCAGTAGTTTTACTAAAGCTGTGAGGTTCATGTAGATACAGGGTTTTGACATTTCTATGGCTATGCTTAACGTAGAACCACTTTAGTTAATCCCAGCTTATTAGTGAATTGCTGTTCATGCGTTTGTTTGTAGATTGCATCTACACATGTGTAGTCTCTATAAATACACTTTTTACACAAATCCTTAATTTGTGGCATCCTATGTTTTGTCATGTGATTCAGTGGATTGTATGAACTGAGCTTAAACGTAGTTTATTTGAAATATTAAGTAGAGTTGTCAAAGAATTAATGATCTAAAGGTATAAAGAAACACAAAAGAGAGAACGCTCTTCATTGGTCACCACTATATGGAGCCAAGAGGGTGTAAGGGTAGAAATGAAGGACTCTCACATTAGGTTATGCTGGGAGCAGAACTTCTGAAAAGGCAAAAGGATGGCTGCCTGACCTGTCATCGACGATGGCCGTCCATGGATCCGGTAGTAAATACAATGTAAAGGATTGGTGGTCGGCACCTTGACTAGTAACGGAATTGTAAGAGGTCCAGAGGATTATACTTAATTACAGGTGTAAAAACAGGATTCGGTGACATCCTGCCCACTTCCTTAGGTAGATTACACCAAGAATTAAGGATGGCAGACTTGATTAATTATTACCTATGGGATATGGCTATATTTTTATTTCCGATCTCTAATCCCACAGATAATGCCGGTTGTTTGAGGCTTATGACTAGGTCTGATGTAACTCTTCATTGTTTTATTTATTTTAATAGGCACAGTGTTAGAATTGCAGCTAAAAATCTTTATGCCCTGACCACTAGTATATAAAGCCATGCTAATATTTTTAATCCATGTATTTGTGTAGCTATTTCTGACATTGCAGCAGCTGGTGCCTCTGCATTTGTAAATCACATTCCTCTTCAATCCTTGTGCTGCCCGCAGACTGCTCGTCATATAAAATGGCATTTGGTCGCATTCCAGAAAAGTAATTTCCACTTTTGTTTTATGCAGAGAAGTGATCAAAGTAAATTCCCATCACATGTATATAAATGTGATGTTATTCCGCAGCTTGTTACACAGATGTCACTATCTTGTCATCGTAATTGCACACAGCGACTTGTGACCACGCAGTGTAAGACTGTAATGTCATTGGTACATCACAACTACTGTAATAAATCAATGTGGTCTTTGCATCCTGCATGTTACCAATACGACAGTCGGCAAAATTACAATTACTGCACGTCCACACTCACTATCAGTAGTTGTAATTTCAGTAGCCCAACATGGCTAGCTTTTACTGAGCGTCTAGTCTGGTAGTAAAAAAATGAAAAAAGCTGCAAATGGCCTGAAATGTAAAAAGAAACAAGACCTCTCCTATTCAGTTCACCTTTAATGCACTAGAGGACTCCTGCAGGTCTTTACATGCCTATTGACTTCCAGCGTTGATATGCCGTACCCCTTGGGCAGTAATGATGGCAAGTACATGAAGTCACCATTGAGAGCTCGTTGTCAATGGCATCCTGCAAATAAAGTCTGGTAGATGTGAGCCGTAGCATCTGTGCTGGATTGGAGAAGGGTTTGAAGTGACATGTTTTTTTTTTGTTTTTTTTTTCACTTTAAGATGTTTGTTTCTTTATTGTTTGTTTGAACTAATGGACAACCCCTTTAAATTAATAATACCAGTAATTTGATGCAAACTGGTGACGTGGGAGTGTTCAGCATTAGTCACTGAGAAATAGCAATGTGTATGTATAGGTCTCCTCCCGCAAGCTTCACTGGATAACCGTCATGGCTTAGCATGACATTCTCCGAGATGAGCTGCTGCTTTTAGTCCTATGTGTTATCTCAGTTGGGTGCATTATAGTAATAATTGTACCCCTAGATGCCGGAACATGTTACCTTTGTGTGCACACTGCTAAGCTGTGGTATATATATCAAGCAGGCTATAATGGGAGCCCGTTGGATGTGCTCACACTCTATAGTCTTGTCAAGGACCCATGGCTTCTGGGATGGTAGTCCATCATTTCTTTTGTTATATCCTATTGAGATGTAAACAGATGTGACTAACTTCATACCAAATATTGCCCTGTAAGCATAATTAGGCCTTAGCTGGTTGGCATGTGTGTGTATATAGCATACCTTGCAGTAGTGGTTGCCTTTTCAGAATCACTGTATTGATTTCATGGTGACCTTACTTTGGAGAATGCTTTCATCTTTATCTTAAAGTCAACCATGTGGCAGTGACATGGAAAGATTTTTCCCGTGTCTCTCAAGTGTAGAAAGTGCCATGTACTGACATTGGGACAGCGTGCATTGGGAGGAATCTGCTTGCAGCATTCATGTGTGTTTTGATATAACATATTGTGGGACTCTCCAATGTTATGGATGAATGTTTGACTCTATGATCATTAAAAGAATTGCATAATTGCTGTGAATTGTTATTGTCTTGCCAGATGATGTAAGCCATTGTCTAACTATTGGTAATTACCTTTTTTCTTTTTAAATAGGTAAGAGTAAGTGATTATTTTATATATACCGTATTTTTCGGACCATAACACACACTTTTTTCCCCAAAAATTTTTGGGGGAAAAGGGAGTGTGTCTTATGGTCGCAACATACCTAAAAATACGGTGGCGGCGGTCCCGATGCAGCCTCCCTGTGCTCTGTGGTGCGGTGGTGTCGGGGCTCTCTGATGTGGCGGCAGCGGGGCTGCGTGGGGGGCTTCGTGCTGCGTGGGGGGCTCCACCGGCATTTCGTCATAGCACGAAAGCCCCCCCCCCGCAGCTCCGTTGCTGCAACGCGGTGGCCTCCAGAAACATAGCGGCCGGGGCGGCACATACTGGAATTCAAATCTCGGCAACGAGATCTCGTCTACCGAGATCTCGGGATGAGATCTCGTCGGAGATCTGAATCTGAGCATGCGCTGCCCCTGGCGGCCATCTTTCCGGAGGCCTCCGCGTCTCAGCAACAGAGCTACGGGGGACTTTCGGGCTTTGACGAAATGCCGGCAGAGCCCCGCTGCAGCCACACTACAGAGCCCCGACACCACCGCACCACAGAGCACAGGGAGACTGCATCGTGACCACCGCCACGGGACCGCCGCCACCGGATTTGTAAGTATTGCGACCCCACAGAGCACAGCCACCACACAGAGCACAGCAACCCCACGAACGCAGCCACCCCACGGAGCACAGCCACCCCACGGAGCACAGCCACCCCACGGAACACAGCCACCCCACAGAGCACAGCCACCCTGAATTCCGACTGTAAGACGGACCTCCATTTGACACATTATTTTTTTTCCCTATTTTCCTTCTGAATATTTGGGGTGCGTCTTATGGTCCGGTTTGTCTTATAGTCTGAAAAATACGGTATATATGTATATCCACCTACATACATACATACATACATACATATTACTCCTTCTGTATCCGCATACAACGCCTGTCCCTGCGTACACAATGTTAAATATAGGTACGCAAGATGCATGTGGATCTATGCGGATCTTAAGGAAAGAAGTACACAGGCCTACGCTTCGCACAGAAACGCTAATGTGAAACCAGCCTAAGGCTGGTTTTTTTTTAGTGCTGGATCCTACCTGCTCTTTAAATTTGTAGGTTTTTAGCCAGGGAGAGGCATGTTTGATAAAGGTTTAGGCTATGTGTGCAAGTTGAGTATTTGCTTGCAGAAATTTCTGCAAGGTTTCTGCATCTCTTGGCAGGAAGAACGCTGCAGCAGAAATGCGCGTTTTTACCGTGTTTTTGGTGCGTTTTTGCATGCGTTTTTGTACAGCAATGAATACTGTTTTGAGCTAAATAAAGATATTTAAAAAAAAAAAGTTTTGTTCTTTGTTCAACACCACCTTTTTCATGCTGATCCAGTAGCATCAGAGTAATTGGATTAGGGCTTAAGCCCCCGCCTCACATAGCGATACACCAGCGATCCCGACAACGATCAGGATCGCTGGTGTGTCACTACATGATCGCTGCTGAGCTGCCAAACAGGCAGCTCAGGCAGCGATCAGCACAGCGACACTGCGGGTAACGTCGCTTAGTTACCCGCAGTGTACGTTGGATACCCGCGCCCTGATGCAGGGAGCTGGTAACCAGGGTACACATCGGGTTTCCAGGCGCTGCGCGATGCCTGGAAACCCGCTGTGTACCTTGGTTACCAGCTCCCTGCATCAGGGCGCTGGTATCCAAGCTACACATCGGGTTTCCAGGCACAGCCCCGCACCTGGAAACCCGCTGTGTACCTTGGTTACCAGCAGATCGCTGGTCTCCCGCCTGTCACACGCAGCGATGCGTGCTGGCCAGCGGGAGACCAGCGATCAAAAAAATGTCCAGGACATTCAGCGACGATCAGCGATACCCAGCAGGGGGTATCGTCGCTGAATGTCACACACAGCGGTATCGCAGGGGAGATCGCTGTTGCGTCACAAAATTAGTGACTCAGCAGCGATCTCGCTAGCGAGATCGCTTTGTGAGACGGGGGGCTTTATTATCAGCAGCTGTCATTGACACCTAGCCCTAGGTTTAGTAATGAAAAGGTGTCAGTTTGACACCCTCATAATTAAGCCGATAAGTAAACACAAACACACACGCACATTGTAACCAGCCTATGTAGGAGCGTTAACAGAACAAACATGCATAGACTGTAACCAAAGGGCAACTGTTAATTTTAAAGAAAAAAAAATCGCATGGGCCCCCGCATAATTTTAATGACCAGCAGATGGAAAGCTGAGGGCTGATGTTAATATTCTGGGAAGGAGCCAATAGCCATAAAGGTTCCTAGGCTATTAATATCAGCTCACCTGTTTGCTTAGCCTTTACTGGCTAGATTACAGAGGGACCCCAGAAAAAAAATTGACATGGGGTCCCCCTATATTATCTAACCAGCAACGACTAGACAGACAACTGTGGGCTGATACTAATAGCCTAGGAAGGGTCCATGGATATTGGCCCCTCCCAGACTAAAAACATCAGCTGTTAGCCGCCCCAGAAAAGGTGTATCTATAAGATGTGCCAAATCTGATGCTTAACCTCTTGCCACTTGCCCTGTAGATTTGTGGGGTTGATGTCACCTTTGTATTGTCAGGTGACATCTAGCCCACAGGTTAGTAATGGAGAGGCGTCTATAAGACACCTATCCATTAGTAACCCCATAGTGATATTGTATAAAACACACACAGACACTAAAGTTCTTTATTTAAAATAAAGAATCTTAATTAAACTTTACTCACCGAAACGCTTAATCTACTGATGCCATCGTCTCCTGCAGCAAAAATAAAATAATGAACCACAATATTCCTCACCTGTCCGCAGAGACGATCCTGATGATCCTGATCACTGATGTGACTGCTCTCAAAGGCAGCCGGTGATACAATGACAGGCGGTAATTGCTCCCACAGTGTATCACTGAGCTGCCTTGAGAAAGTTCTCACGCAGTTGTGCCGTAAATGAGAGCATCAGAGCTGATCAGCTGATTAACTCCGGTGAGCTCTGTCAGAGCGATTACCTCCTGTCAGTGTATCGACAGTGGCCAGGTAGAGCAGTCACATCTTACGATGTGACTGTTCTACACGTAAGATCACCATGGGGCACTCGGGATTACGTGGACTACGGCGAAAAGGTGGGTATAAGTTGGTTTATTATTTTACATTTTTTCTAGAAGACGAGGGCATCGGGGATTTGATGTGAGTTGAGTATAATGTTTTTTTTATTTTTATTTGAATACTGTATGTATGTAATTATTTTAATCTTGAGCGCAGGAGTCGGCTGATGAGACTACGTGTCCCATCAGCGTCACCTGCTGTCACTGTTATCAGTGACAGCCGACGTAGCCCGATGGGAGCAGTAGTCTCATCAGCCCATGCCTGCTGACTTGTGGTAAGCTTTTTACTGCAGGTCACCACTGCATGTCACAGTCACGGCTGCGGGATCACGCTGACATCTGACAGCGTGACCCCGCAGCACTCTGACCGACTGTCTTACCAACGGTAGCTTTACCGCTGATAAGAACCACCGTGCCAGTGTTTCCCACACTGTCACACAGATGACAGTGTGGGAAACCCCATAGGACGCTGGTAAAAACGCAACCATCAACTCGGCAAATCCGCAAACATTTTTTTACCTGCATTTTTGCTGCGGATTTGACTGACTCAATTGAAGTCAATGGGTGAAAAACACTGCTGAAACACAGAAAGAATTGACATTCTACAGAAAACAATGCATTGCAAATACTGAAAGGAAATTTACTGATCTTGTGCACACTACTTCAGGATTGTCGTTGAATTAGCTTGCACAAGGTTTCCATAGCGTTTTTGGCCCATTTCTGCACTGAAGAAAACACTGCAAAAACGCATAAAAAATGCATCGTGAAAAAGAGGGCCTTGTCGGCCTGCACAGAGATAGGAAGCACCCAGCTGCTGTACTGCTACAGTCTATGACTGAGCAGACCATCACCATAAAACATCTGATGATGTGCCACTCAGGTAACCTGACTGCTGCAGCCACTTGGAAGCCGCAGTGGCCTCGTGGATGGTTGAACAGTGATATCACTGATTCCGGTCTCTGTGCAGAGTGCAGAGCAGCCTTCACTGGTGGACCCATGTAACTGCCGGTAGGCGAGTGTAGTATCGCTTCACCTGAGCAAATATTTCTTCTTCTTGGACAACCCCTTTTAAAATGTAACCCACTGTGATACTCAAAGGCTGAAACGCTTCTCCCTCCTAGGGTGTGCTAGTGGATTAGCACATTCATCTGACCCATTATCTTTAATGCAGCTAAACTGCAGATATGATTAATATGATGTAGATTTTTTTTTCAGTTTTTTTCCATTCTATTTGAATGGAATATGAAGATAAACTATTCCTTGCATTAGGTGATCCACTTCTAAAACCCTACAAAATCCTGACTGTGAACATGGTCAATTATTAAGCTAGAGCATTTGTGCCTTACACAAATATTATTTTCATGAAACTGGTCATAGATGAATACCAAAACAAAATAATCTTTCTTAAGGTGTGGTCAAAAAAAGTTCTAACATTACTCTCCTTATTTAGTCGATTACTATTATTGCTTTAGTATTATATTAACATTTAAAGGGGTTGTCCACTACTTGGACAACCCTTTTTCAATCGCTATATTTTCTCCCCCAGGAAAATAATACGTATACTCTAAGCCGCTGCCAGCGCCATTCCATTGGTGTTGGCACTGGCCCTTCCTGCGCTCCTGTCATGCGATTCCTGCGGCCAGTTAGCGGCTGCTTCACTTTTCCCTCCTACTGACAAATCAAGACATCCGTAGTAAGTGAGAGCTGCGGCTGCTCTCTGATTTCCTCCAGATGTCAATTACATCCATAGGAGAGGAGGGCGAAGCCTATGCTGATTGGCCACAGGGATGGCATGACATAACAAGGTCACGGGAGCCCAGGGAGTTCCAATGCTGACACAGCTGGAACGGCACCAACACCGGAGGGGAGTGTTTTATTATTTTGCTGGTGGTAAACAAAAGAATTCAGAAGTGGTTGTCCAAGTAGTGGACTCCGTCTTTAATGCAAAATAAATAAGTTAAAAAAAAAAATCTTGAGAATCTTAAAGGTAAAGTTTGAACTTTATAAATGTCCCTTAAGTGCTTTACTTTTAGTAAAGAAGCTGACATTTATGATTGAATGTGAATGATTTATTGCTATTACCTTTCAGTGTAGTGCTGCTTATGTCAGTCATGTAGGAAGAAAATGATGTCCTTTGTTTCTCCAAACCCGAAAGATTTCCCTTGTTGCTCCTGAATTATATCATTGTTATTGAAGCCTCGGAGTAAGGATAGATTTTTATAGAAATTGGGTTACCTTTTACAACTTTCTCTGCCTTAATAACCTGATGGGGCTCTCTGCCCGTCCACCAGCTGTGGGACAACACACATGAAGAGTAGCGGTGGAGGCTTCATCATTAATCATATTGACAGCCATGTAGTAAACCTCTAGATTATTAGCCAATACAATCTCCACTCTGCAAGATTTCTCTAAGGAATTGACGTCTATTGCTGCTGTTGTTTCATTTGTAATTATTGTGAGCTTGGGGCACAAGTTTATTACTGTGACATAATCTGAGATCAGCCATTCTGGACAATATCATCAACCACAATATACCTACCAACCCCATAATCCCTCATATTCTTACATAGCTTGTGTTCTCAGTTATATTAAGAATTGTATGCCTAATACAAACTGTAAAATATTTTTCTTTATGTGAGACGGACATTAATTGTTATAGAGTTTGTGTGCTTTCAGCAATTAAGCGTAATATCCAATGTGGGAAAAGTATTTAAGGGACTTATGAAGAACTATATACCGGAGTATATGGTAGAAACTAATAATACTATAAGTGATAGCCTGCACAGTTTAATAAGGACTGGAGTAAGCAAACTGACCTACGGTAATTCACTTTTATACAGAGATGTGTAGAAACATGGACAGAAAGGAAACTTCAGATGTACTGTTTTTGGCCTCATTCAGACTTCAGTATTTCTTGTACTAGTTCTCGGTATTTTCTTTCACGTATAGAACTTTTATCAATCATAGTTTATGGGGCTGTTCAAATCTCCAAGTACTTTTGCTGTCAGTGGTCCGCCCAGAGTCAGAGACATGTCCAATTTTCATCAGTCTCAGATCAAGCTTGCAGAGTATTTGCATCTGTGAAAAAATTGGACAGCACTTAAATGTCACCTGTGTGCTGTCTGTCTTTTTATCGACTGTGTAAGAGGAAAAGCTTGAGAAATTTTCATCATTTTTTTTCCCATCATAGACAAACTGATGAAACTCTGAATGGGCTCTTGTAGCTGACCATATTTTCGGTCCTATTTGTTTCCTTGGACAGAGTCTGTCCGAGGGAAAAAATGCAGCGTGCACGACTTGCATCTGATTTTCTGATTGCTTTCAGCCATGCAGGTCAGTGAGTCCGTGGAAAAAATCTAACCACGCTCTGCTGATATCTGAGTGCTGTCCAATTTTCATGGACTGACAGAATGGAGAAGATGGAAACGTTTTTTTTTTCCATCATCTTTTCATCTGAGAAAATAGGAATCACACTCTGACCATGCGCTGATCGCCAGAATCTGCCCAATTCTCTGAGATGAAGGAATATTCGGTCCTGTGAACATAGCCAAATTCTGCTTATAAACACTGATAAAACTTTAGACTTTTTTTTTTTTTTTTTGCATACATCACTGATGCCTGAATGTGCCCCTATGGGTCTAAGGTCTGTAGGTTTTAGAAAGTAAGCTTTGTAATTGGATCAGAAACTGCTCAACATTAACTCCATTCACAGTTCTCATCAATACTGTCTTGCAGGGAGAAGGATTTTTCAGTGATTGCGGAAGGGACTGGCCTTTTACCAGTATCGCACACTGAGGTTGTCCCACAGCCCTGGAATCTTAGCGATGTTTATCATATTATCTTCATACTTTATCTTGATTGACCTGGACAGTTTTATCTTGTCAGTTTTCTTTCACATGTCATTTTTTTCTCATTTTTCATCCTATTTATTCCTATACCCATTTTACACCGCTTCTCGTGTATTATACACCTCGTGATCAAGAAAGAAGTTAGTTTTTTTTCTTTTTTTAAAAAAAAATATATATA